>CAKAKR010063956.1:757-17156 GCA_916700685.1 Adelosebastes latens | reverse complement strand
CATAAAAACAATATGCTCAAATCATAACATGGCAAACTGCAGCCCAACAGGCAACAACAGCTGTCAGTGTGTCAGTGTGCTGACTTGACTATGACTTGCCCCCAAACTGCATGTGATTATCATAAAGTGGGCATGTCTGTAAAGGGGAGACTCGTGGGTACCCATAGAACCCATTTACATTCACTGATCTGGAGGTCAGAGGTCAAGGGACCCCTTTGAAAATGCCAGTCTTAGAACTGAGCACGCTCCAACCTAAACATAGTTGCGTTAATACGTTAAAATATTAGTGGCGTTAAAGCGAACTTGCGTTAAGATGTCAATATCGCTCTAACTTTGACAGCCCTAAATATAATAAAACTTTGTTGATAAAGCACTTTACAAAAATATGCAATAAAATCACAAAAGATGAAATGACACATAAAAAGACAGATGAAAGATATTATCATTTCCATGATAATGATACCTTCTTGGCTTCTGTAATGTCCTTCGCCAGGCTTATAGTGTAACATATCTGTGAATAAAGACAGAAAGATAAACTTCAATATACAGGCTATATACATACTATACTATGACTTTATTTCATGACATTTTTTGACATACTCTATTATGACTTTTTTCCTAGATACTATACCATGATTTTTTTTTTTCGACATACTATACTATGACTTTTTATTATTTTTTTGACATATTATAATATGACTTTTTTTCAAGAAATTTTTCGACATTCTATACTATGAATTTTTTCATGGAATTATTCGACAAACTATAGAATGATTTTTTGCGACATACTATACCACGATTTCTTTTTTTTGACATACTATACTATTACTTTTTTTCACAATTTTTAGGCATACTATACTATGATTTTTCGACAGTCTATACTATGACTTTTTTCGACAAACTATACTTTGACTTTTTTTCACGAAATTTTTCGACATTCTATAATATGAATAACATTCATATTCAACATACTATATTATGACTTGACTAAGTCATATTATAGTAAGTTGAACATTTTTTAAAAAGTCATAGTATAGTATATCGAAAAAAGTCAAAGTATAGTATGTTGAAAAAATAAAAAAAGTCAGTATAGTATGTTTAAAAAATTAAAAAGTCCAAGTATATTATGTCGAAAAAAAAGTCACAGTATAGTATGTCGAAAAGTATAAAAAAGTCATAGTATAGTATGTTGAAAAAATAAAAAGTCGTAGTATAGTTTGTCGAAAAAATAAAAAAAAGTAAAAATAGGTTGTATGCTAAAGTTTACGTGATTTAATCATTGCTTAGGTGCGTAGAAGGATTCTGTGTAGTTTATTATGCTATTATGTGTGTCAGAAGGCGTTAAGTGTAGACTCCACTACAAACTACAAAATTGTATGCTTGGAAATTGTCATTTAAGACTTTTTAAGGGCCTTAATTGTTGCTAAATTGTTTTATCAACTTTTAATACTTTTCAAAGACTCCCTGATATATATTTGTTCATCAGTTAACATGTTTCCCCTCCTTTAAAAAAAAATGTCAGTGTTTGGTGCATCAACCTTTTCTCCCTCGGTGTTGCTCTCAAAGACGAAGGCGCTAAACGTGGGATCTCCCTCCTCATCTCCGTCACTCCAGTCTCTGCCCTCAACCACGAACCCCATCAGCCTCCCGTTCTCTTGGTGGGCTGCAAACTGACACACTTCTCCGAGCTGGAACTGAGAAATAAGAAGTGTTGAGAGAAGTGACAGGGAGAGAATACAAATATTTAAAAATGTGGTAGGAGTTGTAATAAAAAAAAGAGAAAAAAAGATGAATACTGACTGAATCTTTTTTCATACTTACGCTTATTCTTGTAACTTGAGTCTGAGGGTCAATCAACCTATTGTGAAGATAAAATAGAGACTTTTACAAGAACATGAAAACACTGCAGTGATACAGCCTTGACCTGTCTGTTTTTGTTTTGTTTCCTATGTATTTGTATTCCACTTGAACAACGCTTACACAAGACGAACCTTCTTACAAATGTAAAATTCAATCTTGGGTTACACAACAGCTTGACATCGCATGTTTTGTTGGATAATGCAAGCGGCGTACAAAAGAGTTGTAATAACATATAGATATTTGGTTCGGCTTCAGAAGGTTCTTGCTCCAAGGTCTTCTCTTGTGATATACAGCACATCAACATTTCCAGTGGCGCCCGCTAGTAATGACGAGGCGTTAGGGGTGTAAGAAAATATTTTCATCACCATCTCTACATGCTGATGTCCAATCAGTTGACTATGTCGGTCCTCAGAGGTGGTATTCCTTAAACAGTTCATAAACATGTGATAATTCTACCTGAGGCTACTGCTGGTGACCATGAGGTGGGACTCGGTGGTCCTGAAGATGTTGTGGATGGCTCGGGCAGCCAGCACCTGCCTCATGGCCTCATAGATCACGTCCTGATTGTTGCCACAGCGCACCGCCATTGAGCCCTGGAAGCGCACGGCAAATACTTGCTGCAGGAGGGAGTCTGCAGAAACATACAAATAAAAATCACCCACGCACAAACGCAAATACGTCAGCAGCAAAAACACTCAGGTTAACAAAAGAAGCACAGGAACACTCATGTAGGAGAGTAAACTCCAGGTACACACACACACAATGAGGTTAAGCTGAACTCAAACAGCGCTCGACAGAAAGGAAGAGGACCATTAAGTTGCATTTAGAAAGAGGAAGGAAAATGGTTACCGTCACTTTCTGTTGAACAGTCATCGTCCGTTTCTCCAAATGGATTTGTGCGTCTGCCAGGAAGGGAACACACACACACACACACATCAGCAAAAAAAAAACAATTAAACCCCTGCATTGAGCCATTAAGAAGCATCCAGATTCCTGGAAATTATATAATAACCACTATGAGGCCAACTTCCAGGAAATTAGTCATCATCACCCACCAGTACTAGTCGTTCCTGCCTGTCTCTCATAAACATGTACATGCAGTTGTTCCCTCACCTCCCTCCGGCCCTGTTCTGGTCCTGAAACTCAGAGGCCGGGAGCATGATGTCAAACTGAATGGGTGTCCCAGGGGCTATCAGGTCTTCTGGTTCCGGAGCAGCCCCCGTCTTCTGGGAACCACCACTGGTAACATGTACTCCTCCTGGCTTCGCTCTGCAGGAACGAGACAGACAGAATGAAGATGAGTTATAAGGAGTAAACTAGGGATGCACCGATACCACTTTTTTTCAGACCGAGTACAAGTACTTACATTTGGGTATTCGCCGATACCGAGTACTGATACGAGTACTTCTCTGTGCCAAAAGACCCTCGTTAACAGCCAGCTGGAGGGTTTGAGCGACACACGGCAGGCTGGGGAGTCCCACATACGAGGCGGTGCGCCGCGACCGGCTCTAGGTCGGCTCGGAAAGGCTCGGAGCGAAGGTGCTTCCCGGGGCCGTGACCAAAGTGTCAATGGGGCGGACTGTCCTTAGCGCGCCCCACCCGCATCGTGCCGCCAGGGCGGGGCTCGGCCCACGTAAAAGGCGCCAGGGGTCTGCGGCGATGTCTGCAACCCATCGACCCGTCTTGAAACACGGACCAAGGAGTCTAACGCAAGGGCGAGTCAGATAGTGCAAGCGTCGGGGAGGTGGAGCGTGAGTGTGTGCGAATAGGACCCGAAAGATGGTGACGAGAGGTTAAGGTCACGCTACCGTAAAGTGGTATCGGTGCCGTTGTATCGGAGCCGTTTTGCGAGTACGAGTACATGAGAACAGTATCGGACCCGTTACCCGATACTGGTATCGGTATCGGTGCATCCCTAGAATAAACCAAGTAAACCCAAAAACATCCACTACTCAACTTAAAAGGACAGGTCCACATTTTTTCTTAATACAATACTCATGTGCCTATATGTGAATTAAAAGAGTTTCTCCTGTCCACACTGGCTGTGAGATCCCTTCCCAGCGCAACTCCGATGTAAGTGATAGGGGATCAAATCTATACTCCTGTAAAGGGATTTTTGTAATAAAATCTATATGCATAGAAGTTGGACTGTGGATTTTGTCCCCCATCACTTATATTTGAATTGTGTAAGGAGGAGTTCCCTGCACAGCGACCTATAATGCTTTCAGTGTAGCCTTCATATGAACATGGAAGTGTTGCTTTAAGACATGAACCTATGCTTCAACTGTTCAGTTCAGTGGCAGATTTACCACTCCAAACTTTTTAGTAATTTTTTAAACAATTGGTCCTTGATTTTAGACAGAGGTAGAGCTTTCATTTCTAGCCAGTGACCGGCGATTTGCCGGCTGAAATTACATCTGTCTCTAGCATATTTATCAGCTGTAGCTGGCCAGTTTATTGAGCTAACTGTAGCTCCGTGAGTTGGATGAAAACTCCTACTGAGTAGTTCATGTTTCAAGCTGAAATGTTGAACAAGGGGTCTTTACGGCTAACAAGTTAGCTAGCTAATGTTACACACGGTATGCACTTGATAGCTAGCGTTACCTAAACTACCTGATACACTGTGCTGAAAGGGGCAAAATCGAACACGTCCCAGGCAAAAACTACACAGATAGACACATAGTTGATGTGCTATCTTGAACAGACATGCCAACGTGTGCATCACACATTACGTTTGAGCAGACAAAACACACTGTTTAATCTACTCCTTTATCATTTGTTCTTGTGCTTTTGGTAAAACTGAAAAAAGGAAAACCACCATCCAAACTCTTTACATAAGAAAGAAAAACTAGCATGAGCCGAAACCAAAACAATGCAAAAAGCATGTCACATACAAATGAAAAGGACGTTGCAGCCTAGTCCTCAGTTTTCACAAGACTTACCACTATAAAAACATGTAATTAATAACCTCAGGAGAGGATGCAGTATGGAGTGTTATGACAAGCAGCATGCCTGACCTGTCAGGGTTGGGGGAGCCCTCTGGTCTCTTCTCAAAGCTGGTGATGGGGGTGACTGCCTGGATGGCGGTCTGGTTCAGTCGGATGGCCACAGCCTAACAACAAGAAACGGAGACATTGCAGCATCTCTGTATCATCAGGTGAGTCATTTATAAAACCAACAACAGAGTATAATAGTGTGTAAAATATGACTAAAATATCTAAAACATCACAAAGCTTTACCTTTCCTCTTATCTCTAACCAATTCTCTACATTACACGTCGTTGCTCTGTGTATCATGAGGAGGATCTATTCACCAGCTATCACGGCACACTATGACTTTTTTATGCCATTGTTATGACATACTATACTATGACTTATGGATAAACAAAATTGACAAAGTAGTCATTGGATACACTCATTTATGTAAACGTCAAATTAATTGTAAAATTGATGAAAAACAGTTGATTTATAACACATTCTTTAAATTTCAAAACAAAAACTGTCCTACATGATAGAGGATGTTATATGTGAAAACAAGGAATCATTGGAGTGCAAGTTTCCTCTTCTTGGTTTAATCCAATTAGTGGCAACAACAAAAAGGCTATTTGATTCTATGTTTTTAATAAAACAATAAACACTGGTCACAAAGAGAAGATATGAGACAATGACGTGACAACAGAATACAGATCACTAACTAGTAGGGTGTAACGATACGTTTTTACAACGATACAATACGATTTCCATGGTTCCAATACGATTCAAGGACGATATTTGGCTCATCTAGAGCGATACGATACGATTCAATGATTTTAAATCGATACAGTAACTTTTTTTGCCAAAACTTCAGTGCGTGTGACTGTGAAATAAATATGTGATACTGGACAGTGCAGGTCAGGATTCCTCAAAGTATTTCTTGTGAGGGAATCAGGGATAAATTAATTATGGATACAAACAAGTAAACAACGATTAATGGCAAATACATACAGCTTATTAGAAAACAATAAAAAAGTGCAACTGCAGGACCTGCTGATTCAGATCTCAAGATACAAGGCAGAGCAATATTTAACACAAAACATATAATAAACCAACTTCTATTCAAGTTAAATGAACCGTGGTTTAACCGGCTGCTTCTGTCCTCGTTTTCAATATAAACAGTAGAGCAATAATACAGTGATCAAAAAGCTAACACTAATCATTCCTGTACAAACGCTGTTTAAATCATTTGCTTATAGTAATCGATTTGTGCGTTTCAAATCGATTTGATATCGATATACGTCTCCCGTGAAGGACAACTTGCTGAGTACCTATCGATGTAGTTGGATCGTAGGAATATAAATCAATACATCGATGTAGTAGATGAATCATTACACCCCTAACTAACTACATATTTGTTTGTATACAAATGAGGATGAGTTCGTGGTGTTTTGCACAAACACTGAGGGCACATTTTCCACATTGATAACTTTCTCAAACAACTAGATAAACTAAATAAGCTGCGTCCGAAATCATTCTCTATCTGCTGCTTGATGCACCTTAAATGCTTCCCAGCTTTTGTCTGGATTCCATGTAGCACCATTAAAAGTTCCCACAATGGAACAATAGTGTGTACAAATACAGGTACATAACTATTTGCTAAAAATCCTGAGATGACAAGCATGCAATTTCCAACACTACACCCGTCAGCGGTAACACAGCATGATGATTTCCTGAAATCTCTCATTATGACTCACTCTACTACCAAGTGATTATCATGTAGGGGGAAATAAATAAGTGAAAGAGTGATTTCATTTGTCTGTTTGTCTCTGAAGAATAAACATTTTCATAGAGCCAACCCTCCTGCAAACATGCAAGATTCTGGGATTGAAAAGCAGTTAAGGCAACAACAGCTGTGAGACACTTCAGAGAAGAGGATGAGTCGACGAGACAGCACTGGAACAACGCCATTAAACATTTTATGTCTCTTTAACAGAGAATAAGTTCCCCGTATTATGTGTCACTGATTAAAGACTGCACAAATTATGTACAAAGATTTCAGGTCATCACCATGCTGCGTTACCACAAATTTGCGTTAACAGGTTATTGTCGCATTAACTCTGACAGCCCTAGTTTTCTTATTATTTGTTACATGTTAGAACAATAAATGAGTGTCGTGTGCGACAATCGATCGTTTTATCTCGTGTAGTGTGTCACAGTACACGACAACCGACGTCGCGTCTGGGACGCCTAGCAAGTTTGATTTTTTTTTTGCTTGCACATGTTCCGTCACAGCCGTGAATTTGACCGGCTGAGCGCAGACGCACACAGCTGTAAACAGAACGCTACTTATTATGCAGAATGATGTCATCGGACCTTCCTGGTGCAACTGCTGCCGGACCTCGCAGTAGGATATTCAGACACTACGCCACCCGACAGTAAAGATCAGAGTCAGCGCTATGCACATATTGACCGTCATCTTTTTTTGTAAAATGTCCGGTGTAATCGGTGACACCCGTGTTGTCACAAGTTTATTAACCGGTGGGAAAATGTTCCTCACTGTCACATCCCTACTAATGACCATTACAGGCTTCGTACGGTACCTTCGGTACTGTAGAAAAAGAGTACCGTCACTTTTTTAAAATTTTGGCATCGACTTGGTAGCGAAGTTGGTTCTCGATGACATCCCTAATAGTGACCATCGTAACCGTCAAAAATATCGTGTAGTCTGATCCTGGCATTAGTCTGATTCTTAGATATTTGGTTTAGTTGGTGTCTTTTTAACTTGCAGTGTGTGTGTGTGTGTGTGTGTGTGTGTGTGTGTGTGTGTGTGTGGTATGAAGCTGTGTGGGAGTGTGCGTTACCTCTGGGTTGTCAGTCAGGTAGATCTGTCTGGAGATGTTGTTCACAGTACAAATCCACTGGGAAAGAAACACAGAGATCCACATTAGGACTTGTTCTAGCTCAGACGCGAGCCGCCTGAAATCACTTGACTGATAGCAGCTGTGACAGGCCAGTCAGATGTGTCCAAGCACCAAAAAGCAAACATGAAAACCACACAAATAAGTCTCGACAGCTCCTCCATTGTTATATATGACTCATACTTCCACCAGCGGATGTCTTCAGGATGAAGACATCAAACAATAAAACACAGCTGTTTGAACAAACTCTTTCACACTTACCTCTTCGTATTCTCTTTTGCTCTCAGCTTGTAGAATCATTGACCTGGAGGCATTAATGACAATAGACAGAATTAAATAAAATGCATCTAAAATCTCATACATGTTTGTGCGTTACACGAATTGTTGGATAGAATAGTGTACAGACGTTTTGCCTGAGGGGGAGGTTATCTGAAAACAGTAGCGTCTGTCCTCACACTCCACGGCCATGACGGAGCTGTTGTCCAGGTCGAGCACCATGCCGCCCGCCACCGCCCCACGAGGCTGGCACATCAGGTTCCCTCCCTGGGTGAAGAAGTACAGTCGGTCCCAGGCTGTGGTCACTAGGCCTGTTTTACTGGAGCACAGAAGAGAAGGGGCAGAAAGAGTGAATAAAGGTTAGCACTAAAAGAGGAGATTTTGAAAAAGCTATCATAGAAAGTTTAATGAGTGACGAGAGTAAGAATGTATTAAAAGGATTTAAGGCTGGATGTGATGGAAAATTCCTAGTTCACATCTGGCTTACAAATGAGTTCAAAATGAAGAAATGCAACAAGTATCTTTTATGTCCTCCTTACAAGTTTTTTTATAATAAAAATAAATATTAAATATTTAAAATAAATAATAATAAAATAAATATTTCAAAATAATTTTAAATAAAATAAACAAGTATACAGTTAATTAGAATAAATATTTAAAATGTAAAAAAAAAAAAAAAGGAAAAAACTGTAAATGTATTAACCAGATTGTGAACTGAGATGAAATTGCCACATCTTGTCCATCATAAATGATACCATGCTTGTTGAAATGTTTTCTGAATTCATTTGTTTCTTTCTTCAAGGAGACGTTTTATATTTTAAAAGAAACTGATTATTTTCATTCGTACACTGAAACCCTCTGCTGCAGGTCATTACGATGTTAGCATTAGTCCTTTTTAAATTAAAACAGTTGGCTCTTCTAGTGTTTCCCCACTGACTTATATTTCATACAATTGTCTATAGAGTGGTGTTTCTATTTAAAGACTTAGGGTGCTTTAACACCTGTAGTTCGGTTCATTTGGTCCAGATCAAGGGGAAAAAAATCATGCATTGTTACATTTTAGTTCTGGACGGTTCCTGTTCACACTGACTATTTTACAAACGAACCAGAGGAGTAAACAGGAAGTTATACAGACTGACAGGAAACACGTTGATTGGACAGTTTTGGCGATTGTCATCCTGCATCATCAGGAGGACCCACATGGGGAAAATCAAATCCCGGTGACTGACGGAAGTTTAGGCAGAACTTAACACTCCCAGATGAATGGTGCGAACGCAGAGTTCACACAAATGATCGGCGTACTGTAGGATCACTGTCATAATGGAGTTAATGAAAGCAGCACAGCAGTTTTAACAGGACATAAATATACATGTCCTTACACAGATCGCTTCCTGAACAGATTTCATGATCAGCAGATGGATTTATTAGTAATTAAGCTTGTGAAATCATGCTAAAATCACATATCTGCTATCATAAAATCCTGTTTTTTCTCTGTTGTTTGGTCCACACCATGGTTCGATTGACAGCTTTCACACCAGCCCAAACAAACCGGACTAACTGGGCAGACAGAGTTCGTTTTAACCAAACCAAACAGGTTAGGTGTGAAAGCACCCTTAGAAACAGATAGACATTTTCATTTTTCAAGTCTGGCATTTCCATAACAACGTAAGTTCTCTTTCACGTCAATCCTTTTTTTTAAATTCGTCATTGGATTTTAAAGTGCTCTTTGGAAATAATCGGTTTGAGCCTCCCTTTGTTTCCGTCCTATCCTTGAACAGCTGGTTTGTTTTGGTTTTGAATTTGCTTTGGCTATTAGTTTCTGTGCTTATAAATAAAAAAAAACTAAACTAAAAAGTAATCTAACTCTGACTCACTCAGTTTCACAACAAAGCGTCACGTGTATGACTCATTTCAATTGCTCGTCTTGTTGTTCCTCTCGTTCTGTTTGAAAAATATCCCTAGATAAATTTCCTTTGATTAATGTCAGTGAATGGGTGACTCAGACCCTTAAAGGTCCCATATTGTGCTCAATTTCAGGTTCATACTTGTATTTTATGTTTCTACTAAAGCAGGGGTCTGCAACCTGCGGCTCCGGAGCCACATGCAGCTCTTCAGCTCCTCTCCAGTGGCTCCCTGTGGACTTTTAAAAATGGAAATGAATAACTGTTTTTTTGTTTACATTTTCATTTTTATTTATCATTGTTGTATTGTCTATGGTACGACGGTACGATGGAGTATAAGGGCCACATTGAGGAAAAAAGATAAATCTGAGATTTTGAGAATAAAGTCATAATATTACGAGAATAAATTATATTAAATTATATTAAATTATAGGTTTACAAGAAAAAAAGTTGTAATATTACGAAAATAAAGACATAATATTGTATATATGTTATTTTCTTTTTTTCTCGTAAAGTTATGACTTTATTCTCGTAATATTAAGAATTTTTTCTCGTAATTTGACTTTTTTTCTCCTAATCTTAAGATTTTTTTTTCTGGAAATCTCCAATTTTTTTCCCCTCAATGTGGCCCTAATACTCCGTAGTACATTGTCTCTTTGGCCCTCACTGCATTAGACTTATATACTATATACTTAGACTATAAACTGTGTTACCTTCATCACAATGCTCACATGTTTTGCGGTTCCAGACAGATTCTTTTTTTTCCCTAAAATGGCTCTTTTGATAGTAAAGGTTGCTGACCCCTTTTACTAGAATGTTTACATGCTGTTATGTTAAAAAAAAAAGAACTTTATTCTCCTCATATTGTCTGTCTGAATATGCCTGTATTTACCCTCTGTCTGAAACGCTCCGTTTTAGTGCATTTCAACGGAATTGCGTTGCTAGGCAACAGCTTGGGTCCATGTTTACTTCCTGTCAACGGATGTCATTCACATAAACTGCAACGGGTAACAAACTGGGACACATTTATAATGTTTAAAACTGTGTAATGTCTAAACATTTGTGACATCACAAATGGACAGAAATCCTGATAGCTTGTTTTAAAAGGCACAGTTTCTGAATACTTGTAATAACGAGTGCATTTCTCTGTGGATTGCGCGTTTCAATACTTTCACAGTATTTATATAGCACTTAAAACTTGCTTTATATTATAAAAGCCATGAAAATCTCACTTTTTTACAGTATGGGACCTTTAATGTTGAGGAAACCATTCGAAATAGCAAATGTTCCCTGGACTCACAGCATTTTGACAAGTGTTTGAGGCTGCTGGCGGTGTGTGTGTGTCATTAAACAGAATGGCATTCTGTGGAAACCTTTTCTCTGGTGTCACAGACATTTGTCAAAGACTTTGGATGCATGTGAGCGAGAGTTTGACAGCTCTGACATTTCTACTAAATCACATTGCAGGGCTACGCTGCAGTTCTACCCCCCGAAGCCATTAAGGAAGTTTCCCCTTCTCATACATCCATTCTGCAATAAGCTGACAGCGCACACTGTCAACATGTTAACTGACCCACCTTGTCTGCTGTGACAGACGTGTTGTTTACTGCGTTCATTCTCAACAACTTTAGCAAGACAAGCAAAAATCTTTTCTGTTGTGTTTGGTTTCTTAGAGATTCATAACTTATTGTAACCGCTGTATACTGATTGCACCGTCTACTGCGCCTGACTTAATTACCTAACAAATTATTGAATTGTCACATATTGTAAATGAGGTCAGATTCAAAGAGTGTTCCTCAGCTGTTTTTTTCCCCCCTAGACACCCTTTAACATATCGACAAGCAAGGAACGCCACGTTAATAGGAAACGTCCTTAGATTTAAGATAGGGCCTTAATGAGTGCAATTAATCTTACTTCCTAATGTTGAGGTAGCCAGCCTTCTGGATAAGCGTGCGATTGACAGGCTCAATGTCCTTATCTGGCATATAGACAGTGTCCTCCACAGACAGAAGCTCTCTCTGGGCCGCACGCATGGCCTCCGCCTCCGTGTCCAGCTGGGCCTGGATACTACACAGGAAAAAAAGTTTTAATACAGGCAATATCCATACAAAAGTGACATTCAGAAATTTATTTTTTTCTACAAAATTGAGCATTAAAATGCAGGATTTTCAGATATGGATGCTTAAAATTATTATTGTTAAGTATTATTCTGTAAAATCACAGTTGCATTGCCGGAAAAGGCTGTAATGAACCGGGAGAATGAACATCACAGTAAAACTATTTCTGTTTAGGCTCATACACAACAAACCACAGTACTATATATCAGTGTTTCTCAAACATATTTCCTGGGGACCCACTTTTTCAAAATGACAAACCATCGCGACCCAATACACAACAGGCCTTATCTATAAATTATAAGAGGAGCAAATGTGTGCGTAAATGAACATTCCTGACCATTTTTACTGCCATTTCCGCATCACCTTATATTATCTTGAATAACTAAACCAGCTATTTCGACGAGATATACGGTCGATAAATAACAAATTAGTTTTATGCATGTGTTACTGTTATTGAAAACATAAACATATGTTACATACTTTATAAATGAAACCAAATAAATGCATTTAGGCGGAGTTAACAGCCTCTAGTTTTCTTCCTCTCATCAGTTAAACAAACAGAATGTACGCTAGCCTTTCATATTAGATTCAATGTTAGAAGTAGGCTACAATTATCAGAACAATACGAACATTCAGGCTCCCTCATGTGGCTTGAGGGTGTACTGCAGATCAAAAATGTTATATAAAAGACAATAGAAGAAATTCTGCAAATTTATTTTGCGACCCTAATAAAATCTCCTGCGACCCACCTGTGGGTCCCCACCCAGTCTTTGGGAATCACTGCTTTATATACTAAAGCTATGGTTCATCACATTTACTGCACACGTGAAACTGAATGTTTATGAGATAGTATTTACCTTTGAGTCATGTTGGACACGGAGGAGAGAAAGTTGTCCATCTTCTTTGACACCAGCTCAATGCCTTTCTTGAAGAAGAAGATCTGAGGGATCAGAGATAATAATGAGCAATTCATCTTGTATTTCATCTACTTTAAAGAGTTGTACTTTTAATGCAACAGAAACTTCTAGAAACAGATATTCTTATATTTATTGTTTTTATTTCAAATATTTTTTGTCACCTACTGTGTTCCCTCTGTCATTGATGACTGTGCAGTATGAATGTGTATATGTCTCGGTGGACTGCAGAAACTGAACTGCCCTTCGGGGATAAATAAAGCTATCTGTATCTGTATCTAGATAATCACTTGGTTACATGTGGAGCTGCAACTATCAATTATTTTCATTATCAATTAATCTGCCCGTTATTTTCTTTATTAAAGGGACTGTAACTTCTTATACGTATAAATCAATCAGGGTCGGTGTCCCATGCACGCTCGCGTGTGGCTACGCTGTTCAGACTCAGACTCCAACAGAAACTACACGGAAGCACCAAAGCTATATCTAGTGAAGCCCGTCTTGCAAAACAGTGTTGAACGCGGTCGGAGGACGCGGGGGAGACCGTAGCTTTGGCACATTTCTCCGGGCCGGTCAACAAGCGATTCTGCTCCTCTGCTGTTTACTATAGAGCTCTCTCTCTCTCTGAATGTGTCTGCTCGTCCCTCTCGCTCTCCACAACATGTGGAATAAGTACGTAATTTAAAACCCCACAAACAGCAGTGACACTCAGCTATTTCTAATAAATATAGTGGATGGATTTAGAAATTTGATTGGGGGGAGAGATTGGGAAGGAATCAAAACTCCGGGAGAACAGCAGTGAGAGAGGGGGTGGGGGAGTTAAAGGTGTTTGTGGGATGTATATTTTATAATTTTACCAGAATCACATCATTTATGTCACATATCATATATAATTTACATCATTTATAGTGGATTCTCAGTGTGTTTTCTTTCCAGATTCACTCGCGGCATGCAGAGATAATAGACCAGAAGTCAAAACTATCGTTTCCGTGTGCTATGTGAACCCGGGGTTAGGCCTTTGGTTACAAGGATAACAAAAAAAAAAAAAAGTTTAAAATAAATTGCATGCACACAGTGCACACTAACAACTGTCCTTTGTAAACTAAATCAGTTCCAATGAGGAAACTGCTTCTCATTTTTTAATACTGATATGATAATGTGGTCAACAGCTGCTCAGTACCTGTGCCTGTGTGTAGCCTAGCATAGGTTCGAGCATAGCCACCCTCTTGCGATACTGCAGGGCGTTGAGGGCGCAGTAATACTGCAGTGAGGCCTGGTGCTGCTTCCTTCTGGTGTAGGCCACCTCCTTCACCAAGTCTGACTTCAGCTGTCCAGACAGAGAGGGTTAAACATGCAAGTATATATTTAGAAACGTGTCCAGCATAAACTCACTATCAAGCTCTGCACACTCACACACACACACATATGCAAACACTTGTCCTACTCTCACACACGTACAAATAAGCAACACAGTCGTATTATCTTGTCCAAGAAGACATATCGACACATTCAATGGAAGCAAATAACAGAAGAATCTTATCTTTGCAGCCATTATAGTGCATGGTGTTGTTATAGTCTTACTAAAACAGTGCAGTCTGGCAGAAGAGGAAGACTCAATTCTGTCTATTTGTATTTCAAATGCTAATAAAACACTCCCACTGCATTATCAGAGTGAGTGTTACTGCACTGTAAGGCCTTTTACAGCTTGAGATCAATGAGAAGCTTTTTCAGTAAAGCTAAGAAAGCACCTCGAAGTCACTCTTACCTTCTCATTCTCCTTCTTCTTGGGCAATCGGCTGTATTTGACCATCGATGCCTCGTGCTCTGCAGGAGAAGAGACAGAAAAGACATGAGGATCAGATAGTAACTGCAAACTATAATTGTTTTCTTAAATATATATATTAGGATTTGTACTTACCATCAGTGGCGATGCCAAATATTTCCTTCAGTGTGCTTATCTCTGAAACATACAATGTATAGTAGGTTTTGTTAGAATATCTAAAATAGATCCACATCTTTAAAACAAAATTGCTTTAAGGAGATAACTCCAGCTGTGGTTGACAAAATTGTTATACAATTTATATTTTATAAATGTTGATGATTAGCTTTGTTTTGAAAAAGCTATTTGTTTTAATATTGTTAACACTATTATTCAGGGGAGGTGGAAAGATGGTGGTGCAACTTCTTTGCACGGATGCAAAACCAGAAAAATACACAATATTATTCTAATCTAATTTGACATACAGTAATCCCAGTAGACCACTTACACACCACAAACTGACAATAACTGCACTATACTGTATACTGACTGTGCAATATCATTACTACTCAGGTGTAATTCACACTGTGCAATATTTTCAGGTGGAATTTCATTTCATTCTCACTGTGCAATATCATTTTTCCACTTGTGCAATTTTGTTATTTTTTTACTGTGTTAGCTGATGCTTCTTGTTTTTTTGCACTATCCCCTTTGCTGCTGTACACTGCACATTTCTAAGAAAGGAATATCTTATTTTATCTTAATGCTCTATTTCACATTTCCCACACAGTTTAACAGAGGTGATAATCTGACTGCCCACTCCTCAACGAGTTGTTATACTGCTCAATTCGCTGTTTGTATGCCCAGTCAATTTGGGTAACACAGTTATGTTTAGCCCAATTTTACTGCATTGTCCTGCTACTTTCATGTTTGGTAATCCTCTCAGAAAGATGCTTGACATCCTGAGATCCTGAAATCTTCTTCTTGGCCAGCTGCATCCGAATCCGAATGACACAAACAGGAAGCAAAACAGCTTCTCCTCTGAAAACCTAGCAGTTAGCAGTTAGTCATTTTCTCCTGGAGAACCATTCCTTCAATCTTATTATTTTGCCAGCGATATTGAGAGCCTTAATATAGCATCAAATAACTATTTGTCTATGTAAAGATATAGAGCAGTAATGTCTACCTGAGTAGAGAATGAAGTCGCTCTCTCTCTCTGTGTGTGTTGTAATCACAGCTTCTCCGTGCTGTATTGACAGACGGGCGGCCACCTGTGTCAGCATGTTCGTGCATGTTAGCATGCTAGCTAGCTAGCTATTGGCTCAATTTTGCCTCCGTCACATGTGCACATACTTTATACATTTCTGATGATGAACGATTGACAGGTGACAGATGAATAGGCCGGTGACAGATAATGACAGTCTACCGTAGCTCTGTACGCTACCCTCCAAAAATGGCGGTGTGACCCAGAATGTTCCACGATTCCCATTCCTTATTGTTGTTTTCCTGCACTCAGGGCACTTTTTTCACATTTTAGTATCCCCACATAGCGGCCTCTCAAGTCAAGCATATTTAAACCTAAAGTAGTCAGTATATTTTTGGCATCATTGGGCAAAAATTCCATAATAACCTTTCAGCATATTGTAATTCAAGTGTTCTGAGAGATAACTAGACTTCTG
>CAKAKR010063953.1:65548-141179 GCA_916700685.1 Adelosebastes latens | reverse complement strand
GCAATATTTGCACTATTTGCACTATCTGTTTATATCATGTTTATTTTTGTTTATAGCTTATTTTGTATATTGTATATTGGTAGAATTTCAATTTTTTTGTATTCTTATTTTATTCTAACGTTTTTATCTATTCTTTTGTTATTATACTGTTTGACTTGCACCAACATAACCAAAGCAAATTCCTAGTGTATATCTCTTACACCTGGCAATAAACACAATTCTGATTCTGATTCTGATTCTGATAATCTAGACAAACAGTAACACAGTTGAAGCTGAAAAATACAGGAAGGACAGCTGGCAAAAGAAAAAATCGCCAATTGTTTGAATGCGTAAATTAACAGACTTATATCACTATCCCATCTAGAGCACAAGTAGATCTGACTGTAATTACTTTGTGTATTCCGTTCAAATGAATATAAAATAGATAATATATAAAATAGGATAGAAGACTAGAAGATACTTTATTATACCCCCGCGACAACGTTGTCGGGGGTATATAGCGCTCTGCGTGTCCGTCCTTCCGTCCCTTCGCGTGTCACACTTTCGTTTCCGGAGCAGAACTCAGAAACTATTCAACTTAGGAACTTCAAATTTAGTTTGATGGCTGACAGTGTGGTCTAGTTGTGCCTTTTGGGGGTTAGAAGTCCAGGCTGCCCAAAATTTTTGAAATTTTTCCAAAAGGGCAAAACCATTGGCCCTACTTTAGTAGGGGTCAAGCAGTGAGCCATGCCCACTTTTGCCTTGTTATTCCCTTTAGGGAAATTGTGGAGTTTATGACACTTTAAACCTTCTTTCAGCTGCGACCCCGGCTGTGTGAAACAGACTTGGGAGCAAATCAAAAATAAATATAAGAACATAATTCAAAGCGCTAAGCAGGTTTACTTTCATGTCTTATAATCACCAACAGCATACATAAAAGTACCAGTAGCAATATAACGCAAGGAAATGCATGGCTATAGTCTACAGGACTGCAAACGCACGACTGTGACGTATTTATTAATTTACTTTTCATTTGCTCCCAGGTCCATTTCGCACCGTTGGAGATTTTTTTGCCAGCTGTCCTTCCTGTATTTGGCAGTTTAAACTGTGTTGCTTTCAGCCTGGATTATTTTGACTTAACGTATTCGTCCTTGTGTAATATTATTTTACAATCTGCACACCGAGCTCTGATTGGTCAGTAAGTGCATTTATACGGGTTGATCTCTTATCATAAACATAACCTGGTTCGGAGCAGGTTAGGTGTTCAGCATAATTACCCTGGCAATCTACCCCGGTAAGAAGTGAACCACCATCGTAGGACTGAAAACCCAGGGTTAAAGGGTCAAAGGGTCAAAGTTACCCCGCTAACCCCAAACCCTGCTTCGTAGTACAGGCCTCAGTTGTCTTACTTGTATGCTTGAGTGTGTTGTTGTCTAATGAGGCCTACCTGTAGTTTGTATAAAAGTCAAACTCAGTGAAAATATTTTCCTTTTTCTTACAATGGCCAATGTACAGGCTCTTGAAGGCCTCCATGCCTGACCTTGAACTTCGTGTGTCACATACCACTACCTATAGTGAAAGCCAGATTCTGCTGATGGAAACTGCCTCTAACACAATGCAGCAGCCCCGAGCAAGGCCAGGAAGGAAGAATTAGTAACACATCCTCCACACGAACGCCCCAGCCCAGGTCGTCATATCGTTACACATAACACATCCGTTTATTCAATTAAGCCCAGCTAATTTATCACCAGCAGTCACAGGGCATCGTGTGCTTTTTCCACACGCCCTGGCTCACTAATGTCCAGGCCTGTTTGTTCACATGGCTCACCAACAGTGATGAAGCAAGCGTACACGATCCCTGAATTAAAAAAAGGTGCTGCGATATTAACGCATGACGTCAAAGACAAGATTCAAGATGTGCCGTTGTTCGGCGCGGTCTTTTGACCTCATCGAGGAGGATGCTGTCGCGGTGTGTCGCAGACAGATAAAATGCATCGGCGGTTTGTGGCTGGTGGACCGCAGCTCTTCTGGCACAGTTTAAATCCCCGTGTCTCCGCTGCGCTCTCACAGAGAGAGAGGCACAACTGTGGTCATGTTTCTCCCAACATGAAAGGATAAGCCTAATTAAAACATCTTAATTACAAAACTAGATACAGCCGTCCTGCAGTGGGGGGAGCATGCTGGAGTTCAGCAGAAACTCTTTCACCCGTCCCCTGAGGACAGTCGTTGGCATCAGTAATCATGCTTAAAAAGAAAAAGGATGGATTTCTGTGCTTTGTCAATGCTTGGAAAAATTCCTATTTCTTTGTAAATCAGTCAACATGCCAATAACAATTTGGTTTTTAAACGCTTGTGGTTGTGGTTTTGGTAATATTTGCAAACACATGCATGCACGCAGTTCCTGAATCACATTATGTATTGATGTATTTGTGAAGGAAGTCTGCTAAAAAATGTCTGGAATTCAATGATTGGCAGAGGGTTTGATAATGACAGAATAGCTGCCCATACTCATTTTGAGGTTGTAAACACATGAAGCTCCATGGAATGTCTCGCATATCACAAACAAACCATCTCGGGTTTGCAAAAATGGAGCTCTTGGTTGAGTCTGAATCACGGACAGTTTGATTGGTACCAGGCGATAACAAACAAGGCTGTCAAGATTCCACCATGCCCCTTCAACACTCGCCTTTCATCTTCCTGTCAACGTGATTGGTGGAGTTTCAACCAAGCTTTTGCAATTTCTGGTTTTCTTGTTTAATGTCAAAACGGAACCTCAAATATGAGTCTTGTAATGAATTGTTGTGCTGCAAACGTGTAATGTGTGTAAGATCCCTTGAAGATTGTGTGGGGGAGTTATAAGCTGTTAAATGAGGGAAGATGCAGAGTTATTATTAGGCTGTGGTCTGATCACCCACCTGGCCATGAGGCCATTGACCAGACATATCAAATGGAAGGGAAACAGGAAAAGGAGAACCAGTGTATATCAAACAGAACTAAACTATTTAGTCTAGTCCATAACTTCCCAAGGACTTATTGATAACACTGAGCAGAAACCGCAGCATTATTGGCAACAGGACTAAAGGTTAAAGTTGTCTGCAGTGTGTGTTGTGTGTGTTCATGTACCGTTCATGCAAGCTTGTTTTCGTAGATCCTTTCAGTGACATTCTTGTGTTTACTTTACTGTTATGATAATTAGAGTTGACTTTTGGGTAGGGGCTCAGTTCAAAGCAGGTCCTCTGTCCAATGAGAAAGCCGTCTCATATTAGACACTGCCAAACCAAAATCCTGTGAGGAGTTAACAGCCATATTTAGCATTATGAACATTAGTTAGCTAGGGCATTCGCCAACGTTAGTTACCAGAGTGTTGCTGAGACAGAGAAAGGTCTCAAACAAAGTTAAATTTCTCCTGATTTGTCCATATGGAAAATGCCATTTAAGTGTCAAAATGTTCAGAAGATATGTGGCTTGTGAAAAATGGGTCCAATATTTACTTTGGTGACTATGGGGCGAAAGAATCGGTCATAATCTGTGTTCACGTTCACTTCTCTCATTGGAGTTAATAGACTCAGGACCTGCTGCTAGTCTCCTAAAGGGGCGGGGGCAGTGGCAAAACCATAGACTGTATATAAGAAATGGACGTAGTCACCTTGACGTCACCCATTGGTTTGTGGACTGCCGTTTTGAAGCCTAGAGTTCGGCATTTTGGCCGTCGCCATCTTGTTTTTTTTTGCAACCAGAAGTGACACTAGAGGGTGGAGCTAAGTACAGCTGAACACTGTTTTTCAGGCGACCAAAAAGGTTATAATTACCTTTCATGAAATGAAAACACACTGTGAAAGGGATAAAGTTGTAAGATGAAAACACGGACAACTCCCAGACCGGACAACACTGTGGTTGCAATCTGTCAATCACAAGGTAGCCATGCCCTAAAGCATCCCCTGCTTTATGGTGTATTTGACTCTAAATTTGACCATTATTTACTAAATGAACATCATGCGGTATTGAAGAAGACTTTAAACTAGCGATTGAGACCATAAACTCATGTTTACAATGTTTACTAACGTAATAAATCAAGTGAGAAGTAGGGTCATTTTCTCATAGACTTCTATACAATCAGACTTCTTTTTGCAACCAGAAGAGTCGCCCCCTGCTGGCTATTGGAAAGAATGCAAGTGTAAGGCACTTCTTCATTGGCTTCACTTCTCGAACCTGGAGGTCGCCCATTGGGTGAAACCCACGTGACACAGATACAGGAAACTGACTCTCAGTGTGCCGTTTCCTTACTGAACTGTCTCTGACCTTTCTTTAAATATGGGCGGAATACCTAGTTTCTAAGACGTATTCGGTGACGACAACCCATCGGAGCACAGAACATTCTTAAAGGAACAGTGTGTAACAATTAGGGGGAGGTATTAGTAGAAATGGAATATAATATTAATAGGTATGTTTTCTTTAGTGTATAATCACCTGATTATAAGAATTGTTTTTGTTTTTGTTACCTTAGAATGAGCCATGTTTCTACAGTAGCCCAGATAGGATAAACCAAACCAACACTGCTTGGGCCAGAGTTGATAACGTTACTCGCTCCCGTTGCCACCGCTCTCTCTCTCTCTCTTGCTTCACCACTCACTTCCCACATACACATACACTCTACGCACTGGCTCTGCTCCAAATGACCTACGCTACTCTTACAATAACTGATTCTATATAGGACCATTTGCGTTTTCGTGTCGGCCACCTTAGTTCTTCTACACGCTTAGCACACGGGAGAGGTTTCAGTTGGTTGCAATCTGCAACCTCACCACTAGGTACCACCAGATCCTACACACTGCTTTTTTAAGTCAGAGCGAAAGATGTATGGTGTTATTCGTGCTGTCAGCTGAAACAGAGCCACCTCTGTATGACTGCATTCTACATCACGGGAGTTGTGAAAAACGACAAGCTGTGATTGGTCAGGGTCACGTGTAGTCTGCCATTACACTGCAAGAATTTATGACTCTATGATCACCTAATCTGACGCAATGACCATCTCAAAAGGCAAGAAAAATTGTGTAATCTGATCCTTGTATTAGAGTCATTATTTGCACAACTACAATAGGTAGTGCTGATTTTAGATCAAATATAAATCTGTTAACTTGTTGTGGGAAAAAACACAAAACAGTTTTGTAAAGCATTCGACCTCAATCAGTAACAACTGTGAAGTTGAATACCACTGCTAAAGTGTTTCCGTAACCTCAAGCTGTTTTTGTATATGGTTCACAAACTATATTTTCTATGCTTTCCGTGCTCTTGTGGGTGTTAAGTGGTGACACAACACAATAATCCGACACAAATCTGACACAAATCAGAGTGTTTCTGCCTTCTCTAACACAACATCATTTTCTTAGACTTGCTTGATGTAAAGCCGCAGACAGCTTTATAAAAACAACATGTCCCTGTTGACAAGCATGTGAATACTCCCAACTCCACTATTGTAGGAATGGCTGTAATGACAGGATGATTGATTGTAAGCAGAAAAACGGCAACAGATACTGGGTGTATTTGAAGTCTCTGCTTCTATAATCAACATTCAATACCGACATAAAACCAAGCAGCTGCAATGAGTGTTAAAGGCCAAACTGCCTTTTCAATTCATCTGTTGATGCATTTTTTAAATTGAAATAAGTCATCTTTCTAAATATCTATTCCTGACTTGTTCTACATTATTATTTTGAACAAATCAATGTCCAAATTATTTACAGAAATGGAATAATATTTCCCCCCTCGGCTGTTTGTTGGACCTGTCTTAAAAATAATGATGTTGTGCCTGACAGAAATCTGAAATGTCTTGATGCAGCAAATGTCACCCATCTATCTTCTTTCCTCAGATGTTGGTGCAGAAAAATGGGCAGTGAGTATAATTTATTTGGAGCCAGTTCCAAATTGATGTTGAAGTCTATCATATCCCACTTATATATATTAGCTTATGCTGTAAGGATTTCTGGTTCTGAGATCTGAAATCAGTGAAGCAAAACACAACATAAAACAGCTCACGTCATTACATAGACATTGCAAGTGTTTTTTATTATGTTTCTATCTCTAAGAAGGCCGTATTGTGTATGCTGAATTTATTTCCCAAGAGCTTGTTAGCCATGCTAGCCTCTTCCTCTGGGGATGGCAATGTCGGCCTGTCCACTACTTTGTCCCAGATAGAAATATCTCAACAACTGTCAGATGGTCCTCACTTCATCCAATCCCCACGCTTCCTTTTCCGATGTTGATGTGTATTTCTGTTGCCATACATGCTCCAGTAATAAAGATGAACAGACAACAAATTAAAACAGATATTTAGCGAAGTTCATGGGAGCGACCGGCCGCCTCATCTACATGTGCCACCGTTCAGTGCTTGTCCTCTGATTCATACATTAAACAAAGTATTTAATATTACCCATGACTGTAGTGCAACCTAAAACAACCGACCAACAAACATGACATCAATTTTATGTCTTTTTTTTTTTTAACCCACTTAAACTTAAGAGTGCTCTCCAACGCTCTTGAGCGAGCCTTAAACTCTGCTGTGTCTTCCAGCTGCGTCCTCAGGTTAATGAAAGGTCGTCTCCAGGTTGCACTGGAGTCATTTTCAGCACGGAGCTCCAACTTGATTGGCTCCACTTCATTTTGAAAGGTCTCATTCTCTACCTTCATCTGCTCCAATTTGACTTGCAGTTCCTTGGTGTTGGAGGTCTGCTGCTCGAGATCATTCGGAGCTTCCCGCAGCATCGTGCCGATGATCTTTCCCAGCTGGGATTTAAGCTGACATGTTTAGCCTGACCCTCATCCAGCTGGGCTTTCAGGCCACATATCTCCCTCTGCATCAGTTCTTTCTCATGGCTCTAATCGTTGTCCTCCTGTTCTTGGAGCCGATTGAGCAAATCAGCCATCGAGTCCTCTTGAATTTCCAAGGAGGACTCTCCCCTCAGATCTACTGTCAGTGGACGTCGCCTCGCTGTCCTTTTCTTTTATGTTGTCTCTTTTTTATGTTTCTTTTTTTTAATACTAATTTTCCTGATAATTTAACTGCTCCAACATCATCTAGATGGAGAGTTTAATGATGTGCACACAACTTGTATTTACTCCTATTTATGTGCTCTGAGTGCTGACTTTTGAATTGTTTGCATTATTATCCACTATGAATGTTAATACTATTATAGTTGGCGGTGATATGGATGTCATTATCCTCCATGATGTTAGATTGGAAAAGCGGTTGGAGTTAACTAAAATAACACAATATTTTATGATGCTCATAAAGGCAGCGTTGACTATTCTATGCAGATCAGGTCTTTTCTACCTAGATCTGGTCTTTCAACCCAGTTCTAGTCTGATTCTACTCAGTTCTGATCCTATTCTACCCAGATCTGGTCTTTCAACCCAGATCTGGTATTAATCTACCCAGTTTTGATGCTAAACAAACATGTATAGTATGCAGGAACCTACAGCATGAGAGTGAGCTTAGTGACATCATGAAGACATGGTCACCAATGGTAACTAAAGTCTCTCGTTGTGAAGGACTTTCCCAGAGAGTACACTGTCGTACCAGAATTGTCTTAATGTTGAATCCCCTTAATGTTGAGACGTTCACATCTCTCTGCTGTTGCAGAGCCAGTTTCACTCCCTTGGGTGCTCTCTGTTTTTCCATCATTTCTTGTTTTAGTGTGACCCAACATATGGCTCAGCTCTTTTACACTTATGAGCTCATCTCCGGTCCATTCACTGCTTTCCTAGAAACACTGACATAGGAACATTTAATTGTATTGTGGTCTCTCTCTCTCTTTCTCTCTCTCTCTTACTCTATCTCTCACACACACACACACACCCCTCACAGACACACTATCTCCCTGAGAATGACAACATAGCAAATCATATTGTTAATAGAGATTAGCGTTCCTGCTCTTAGATGATTTAAACTGAAGTCAAACTAAATATATTAGCCCTGTTAGATGGTTTATTTTTGTGTTTGTCCCCACAAAATACCTTTTGTCTTTTTAAAGAACTTCCTGTGAAAGTGTCATGGTATGTTTTAAGAAGATCAAGAGCACTAGCACAGTTTATCTAAGGGCACCACAACACTTAAAATTCAGTGACACGTTAGTGTGTCACCCTCCAGTTTGCACTGTTTTGTTCAGTTGTCTAGTTGTACTGTATGTTTTTACAGATTGTCTCTGTTGCCCACACAAAGAGGTGTTCAAGTTTCTCTCCTCAAAGAGAAAAAATATCTTGCATCTCCAGGATTCTCCCAAGAAAACCCTGATACTCATAAACAAAAGGGTTTGCGGAGCACATCTGGACTTCCCTCAGATTAAACATCCCGAATGTGACCTGAGCTGGAAACGATTTGTTCACCGGCAGTGTCGTCACTCCTGCCAAGAGGCAAAGACGGCGGGGTGGGGATGGTGGGGATGGTGGGGATGGTGGTAGTAGTGCTGGGGTGGCGGGTGGCGGTTGATTCCTGTGAAAGGATATGGCGAATATACAGAGTTCCTCTGGTCTTAAGATTTGGTTGTGTAGTAGTACGATACATGGTTGTGTTTGAAGATGTAATCTCCCATTTGATTTCCATTCAGCGGGCAGGATGGGAGGGTGCCGGGTCCCTGCTCCCCTGGGCTACCACATCCAACCCATATCAGGGTCAGGCCGACTCTCTTATAAACACTGATTAAAACAGTGGAAATGGCTGCCCCGGCTAAAAGCTCATGCTGACAAGATCCAGCAGGATGGAGTGACACTAAGGAAGCCTAAAGTGAAGTTAAAGCCCATAATGTACATCTGTCGACATTTTAAGTGAGGTCAGGTATATTTGATCTGGAATAAAACGCTTATTCCCTTCCTCTTTACCTCTGTCATCTGTTTATGTAATGGTCTTTAAATCTGCAGAAGAGCATGATGTGTCACATATTGTTAACATCATCAAAGCATGCAGTGCTTATCTCAGCATCTAAAACAGATGCCACCGGTTCAGAGGGCACTGCTGAGTAGATTTTAGCGGTTTTAGAACAACCGGATAAAAGGAGACTGATGTCAGTATCTGCAGCCTGTATGGAAAATGCTCACTGATCGCATTAGAGCACACAGTAACACAAGATGTGTGGTTTCATCTGGCAGCATTCATTTTCTCCTATTTTCCTGTTTAAACATAATTAGTGACATTCATATTTGCAATGTTAGATCTCTGGTAACAAAAACCCCACAATTATTGTGCCGTTACAGGATATTGAATGTAAAATGACCAGAGAAAAAACTGTAAAGGCATTAATGACATTTTTAATAAATTGAGCATTGTTTCTGTATATGATAACCACAGTGAAATTAGAGGCAGACTTAAACCACATGGCCGTTCGATGAATCAATGGTTTTGTTTAAAGCACACTAAGAGCTTTTCCAGAGCGATTCCACTGGAAGTTTGGGGTAAAAAATAAATCTCTGGATTAGCCGTTCAATGAACATTTGAGAACCGCAATTAGAGCATCATCTGTGGCGGTGTCAGGACACACAAGTGTTGCTTTGTGCTCCCCTCGCCAAACTTGAGCAGAATTTCTGAGTGAATGACAACAAACAACATAAAAAAACATCATAAAACATCAGAATAAATTTGTTAAAGCTGATTTAACTGGCTCTGTTTCATGTCTGAAGGAAGCATAGCAAGCTGGGTAATCTTAGGCTACATCCACACTAATACGTTTTCGTTCTAAAATGGCATTTTTTAAAACGAAAATGATCTCCGTCCAGACGAGAGTTTTAGGGCCGTTTCAGAATTTATCTCTGTTCATACTACCACGCCTGAAAACGCACATCGCATGACCATTCACGTACACTGGGCATGCGTGTGCCGGTGTAAACAGGAAGCAGCGCGGTTGGCTGTTCAGTTTAAGAGTATAGAAGCAAAGAGACAAAACTCTGGTGTTTTCTTGACAACAGCTGCTGCCGCCATTTTGGACTGAAAACGTTTATTATATTCATAATATTTTATTGTTCAACACAGGCCATTTCGGTAGAATATAACAACAGAATAAAAATAATTTTGTATTACTTTTGTACGGCACTTTGTAGGCGGACGTTTTACTGGCGTCCGGTAGTCGCTCTCAGTCCAAAATGGCGTAAGCATAGCTCTGCTGCTGGGCGCCATGGGTGTATAAAGAGAACTGGATACAGCATTGTAAGTGGGCTCCCATTCATTTCTATGAGAGTTGCTAGGTGGCGCATGAAGTCAAAATAGCCCGACTGCTGAGTGATAAAGTACCCGCATCATGCGGCGATTTTCCGCATCCATTGAGCCCGTAGAGCAGGGAAGCATACTGGGAAGTTGATTTACTTCAAAAAACATTATCTGTTGAGTTACAGACGTCTCTTCCCAATGTAAGTTTATGGGAAAAAGTATTTTTGGGCCCAATGGCATCACGTGACGGAAGTTATACTTCCACCGTTTGGCCACTACGAAAATTTGCTTCACAGCCCAGCGCTCTTCCTGGGGGCTCGCTGGATGCTGACGTTGCAATAGAACGAACAATTTTCCCATCTTGGCAATAAACCTTCTTTGGTTCAGTTGCAGAAAATACTACGAAGGAAGACGAATCAGGGAAGGACACGTCGTGACTGATAAGACCCAATCAAGAAGCGAACGTGGTTGTCTGCGTCATCGTTTCCAAAGGTCTCCGTTTCTGCCCGTTCAGATTACAACGCAACGGTTTTAGGGGCTCGAAAACGCCAGAGTAGCGTGGACGCATAAACGTAGCAAAAGTCATCCATTTTAAAAAGTGGGGATGTAGCCTTAGTGGGGATGTTGGTCTGGCTCATAACTGCCCTTTATACCCTGCAGGCCACTTAGTGGCTGCTTTATCAGATAAAAACAAAAAAACTGAAGGAATCATCAGGTTAAAAGCTTTAAACTAATGAGATGGAAATGATGTAATCAGATTCATCTGTTGCTCATTTGACGACCCGGTCCTCATGTAACCTATGTGGAGTGGAGTTTGCAAACAGTGGTGAGCCTTTTCTGTCAAAGACTGCAATATTCTGGGCTGCAGCGCTCGATGTGAGCTCATGTTTTGTGAAATTCATTGTTGTCGATTCAGCTTTGAATTGCAACTATTGCAGCATTATGGATTGATAATTCTGCACTACTTCATTGACATTGTCCAGTCAATTGGAGTCTATTCTGACACTAATGCAGAGCAGCAGTATGTCCTCCAGCAGCACAAGTCTCTTTCAGACCCCCTGACTTGGCAAGCAAATCAGATATAATAAAATCTAGTCCTTTTTCCATGAAAATGGCTTTTTGTAAAGCCAACTCTAGAATACGGGATGACATGTTTATGCTTCTGTCATTTTAATATGACACAGTTATGATTTCGTTGGCTTTGCTGTAATACTCCCTGATTTCAACAATGCTGAATGAATATGGCCGTAGCATCATGTAGTCATACTGCATGCAGTCATTTTGAGGAACTGTATTGTTTTGTTGTGGTTTTCTCAATTTGAGTACGACAAAATGACAGGGTTTGTAATTTTGAATTCAAGGTCCAAGTTTCTATGCTGTGGTTTTTTAATTGAATAAATAGTGAGGCCGTTGGATTCAAGGAGCAATTGAAATGATTGTGATTGTTACCTAAAATGTATAATATAGAGTGGTATAAAGAGGTCTGCAGACAAGTCGACTACTTGAAAAATGTCCTTTCGTTTTGGGCTCGTCTGTCAGTTCTTCTTGTTCACCGGCCTCTGTCCGTTAATAGCTGTCCGCTCTTTCACAACTGTCAGAGTAGTTAGACTTTTCTATGAATGGGAAAGAGAGACTAGCCGAGTTCCCACCAAGAAGTTCCTGATAATTTTACTCCCAGGAACTACTTTTCAAGGAACTAAAAAGGATCCTTCAGCCCATTGTCTGCATTTCCATAGTGGTCTAAAGACCGTCTGTCTCAACAGTAAATCAGCTGTTGAGTGTTTGATGGTTATTTATTTATGCTTTAGCACGACCGCCGTGAAACAATCAGAAAATAACTTTCTTTCTTTCATTCACAGCTTCGTTGCGCTGTCAGCTTGCTCGTCAATCTCTCTCTGTTTTTCTCTGTCTCTTTTAAAATGAGTCGGGAAGCCTATTTTAATGTTATCAAAGAAAGAGAAATGTTCCCCCCTCGTCCGAAAATGGTCCTAAATCGATGTTGGAGTACTTCCTTGTTTTATGAATGAAGCGGCACAGTTGAAGCAGCTGCGCTGTGTATGCGTTTCACCAATCAGTGACGGTCATCCCTGCAAACCCCACCCTGAGGGTTCAAGTAGTTTCAGACAGTACTACCCCCCCCCCCCCGACCAGGGCTGTTTTTGGGGGTTAAAAAGACCCCGGAAACTTAATTTAGACCCTGGCACCTGCGGTCAAAACGCAATGAATTCCTCAAAAGGTTCCTAGTTCCGGGGGAAAGTTCCTGCAGTTGAAACGGGGCTTATTTGAACAGACTTGGGAGTTGAAGCGTAAAGAAATGACTGTTAAATGCTGTATGTCAGATTTTTATGCATAATACACTTGAGTTTATGTGTAATGTAATGTAAATGTAGGGCAGTGAATCAAACAGATGCCTCTTCACCTTCACATTAATGGGTTTGTCAGTCCACAGTTGGTTTGAGGGTACATTTTGTACCATTCTGTACACGAAATCCTTCATCTTAGATGAACATAAAGTACTTTTACATTCTCTTTTGATTTTCCACGATTCCTCTCAAGAAAAAAAATGTTTTCATGTTCATGGTCACGCATTAAAAGTAATGGCAGTACGAGTCGTGGTAAAGCATGTACATAAATTGACTGGTAAATATGCTGTTGCCTTTGCCCGAGGCTTCTACACGAGCCAGTCTCACAGCTGGATGGAATTAATGCAATTTATGTACAGCATGCGTTACTGTTTGCAGAGCTTAACCTTTGTATTCAGTGCGACATTATCTGCTCTCCACCATTCCAGGTATAAATGACAGATTTCCATACGTGTTTTTGCAACCTGGAGAGAAAGGGCACTCTTGTCAAGGATTTCCGCCGTTTTCCTATCTCTCTCTCTCTCTCTCTCTCTCTCTCCCTCCCACGTTCATTCTTTCCTCTTCTCCTTTCATCTGCAAACTGAAACTTCCCAGAGCACGCTCAGTATCTGAAGTGAAGATTAGGGACACCCTCGTTGACTATTGTCCTGCAGCCCATCAGAGTCCCGGCAGTGAGCTACTGAAACATTTGATAATTGGACCTAAAGAGATTGGGCTGTTATTGAAGCGTCCGGAAGGTTAAACACTCATCATATTCTCCCAAAACCACCGCCCACCATCCTAATCAACTGCCCTGACTCTCATCATGACAGGTCATTAGGTTAAATAGATGGAAAGCAGGAAATAAATAAGCACAGAAGAGAAATCTGTGAGGTGACCTTGATCATCCATATGCCTTCGCTTTATGAAAAAATAGACCTTGATTTAGAGAGAGAGGACTTTCTCAAACATCAAAAAGAGATGCTAATTGCCATGAGTGGAACCCATAAAAAGGTTTAATGGGTCGAAGTAATTCTGTCCACAGCAGGACGACAAAATGAATGAATTCTTTGTTGAGGTCCATACCGTATATGAATCCACTTTATTTGTGCCTGTCCTCTTTCCTCAGGCCATGTAGAGAGTGCAGAGCAGTTGCAGATGGCTTGTTTCAGGAAACCACGGGCCCAAAAGGGATCCCTCTCTGCTGTGCATTTAGTATACAAACTACAAAGGCAGGCTGCGGTCAGCACACCCTTGTGAAAGGGGCTAAAATAGTGTCAGCAGGATGTCCAACAGACTGCAGGCAAGCAGAGGAGAGAGCACAACACATACCGACATGTGAAGGGGAAGGGAACACACCTTCTTCTACAATATAATGAAAGGGGATTACAGAAAATAAAATATTAATATTTGCTCTTATCATTCCAATAACTGAGCTGTCATTGGTTGGTGTATTCAAAACCATTTCAGATGCAATTCATCATAAATTATTCCCGCCATTTTTGGAATCTACTGTGGGAAACGACAGTTGGCTGAACCCCTCCTATGAGCAGCGATTGTCCAGATTTCATAGCTAAGCAACCGTAACTTGGCATGGCCGGTCTGTTAAGCTTTAAGTTTCTCAACATGCCTAAACAATGTTTATTGGGCTCCATTAAGAGCAATATTCAGTATACAAAGAGTTCGGAGGTTTGCGTTTTTTCTTAGCCTTTCAAAACCCCAACACACAAAAGCAAAAGTGTGAGGAATAGATTGTAAGGAATAGTGTGTTTGTCTGCTGTAGCGTACACTAGTAACATTAGCATGCCTGGCTAACTAGTTAACTAACCTAACATTATGTTTTTGATCCGAACATGGATCATGGAACTTTTTCTTTTTTTAAATCTTCATAGTATCTGCCCATCTCAGAGTTATCATTGGGGTCCTTCCTGCTTGTCCTGCTCGCTGCATTGTGACACTTTTATCCTTAGCTTTAGCTTTCAGCATAATGTCAGCGATGATAAGGTTGCCAACCGTCCCGTAAAATAAGGAATCATCTTGTTATTGGAAACTAAAAGATGTGTTCCGTATCGAACTGATGAGGGATGGAGGATCAATTCAGTGCAAAATGTATGGGAGATAAATATTACAGGTTAGACTATTAAGTAATTTGTATGAGATAGAAGGAAACCTTCCTGACCTGTAACCCCTTTCTGTGACGACCAATGAGAAGCCGCTACAGCATTCAACCGTCATCACCTAAAAATAAGATCTCCTTCTGACAACTTTGGTTTGAAATCAAAGACCGGGTGTTTTAAAAATTACTCTAAATTTTATTATTAAATCAGTTATTGTTCTTAACTGCATATGCCATACTGGAACGAAAGGTTAACAGGTGTAGCACACAGCCCCGCTGGGATAATCGGAGGGTATTTCAACAGTGGCTTTTGAAGGATGGCAGAGAAATCATGTTATGGTCCAAAATACCTCCATTCTCAGAGGGTTTCACAGTAAATTGTGTGTAAATTGGTTTCTGTCTGCTCATGGAATCTGTATAACACTGTGTGGGCTCAAATCACCTCATGTTTTGCCAACAACGCCGTCCAGTTGTTGCTGTTTCTGAACTAGACATTGTGAAAGTCCAGCTGTGCAGAAATGCCATTCCACACTGATTAGAAGCCAGCCATGTTTGACCACCATTAGCTGATTGCAGTATGTCTCTCTGGAGACTTTGATTATTATAGGCCTACTGTAGTGATATTTTCAGATGAGGTATTTATGTTACTTTTATTCTTTCACCGACTAATGTCAAAAACAGAGCCCTGTTCCTCCTACACAGGCAACAATGCGGCTTTCTGCCTCTCCTAACTAGTTAGAATCGCATGCTGTTTTTAACTTTTAGCATTGTTTTTGTGTCAAAGTTGGCATTCCTGCCATATTAAAACATTCTTGTACAGCTATTTTCCAGCCCCAACCTCAAAGGATGTGATTAACAATGAGGTGCCACAAGAGACGGATGAATTTTTCCACCATTTTGGCTCACTTGACACTACTTTGACTCCTCCGTGCCTCCAAAACACCAGGTGCTTTGTTCTGCTTGATAAGGCATTTCTACACATAATAAGGTGCTGGGGGGATATTATATATTAATATATTTCTTTGGTTCTTTTAAAGCTTGACACGTTTTACTTTGAATCACGTTAAGTTGGAAAAGGATGCTTTATTTCTTGCTCAAAAGCAGAGGCCAGCTATTATTACAGGTATCATATACTGTATGAGTTAAAGGGCAAATCACACTATTTCAGAATGTCTGGATTGGATTTTACTCTGGCAAATCATTGACCCCTCTTACTCAACTACAAAAACAAGGTATTAACAGTGCTGTGACTCCGGTTAAATTACCGTCTAAACATTTGACCAGAGGTGTGGCGGAGAATTAAAGTCCCAATGGGCAACTCAAAGGAGGTGAGAACAAACTCCAAACTAATGTGTGATGATGTGACCTCAGCCGTGAGACAGGAGTGTTTTAAACTGGGTGGAAACTGAACCTCAGGATGACCCAAGTGGGAGTAAATGTGAAAAACAGGACAGAAAAAGCAGAGGAGATCAAGTGTGAGCAGCGCTGTTGCTTTGCTTACTTTCCTGCAGGCTTGTGTAATAAGAAGGATGAAACTCCAGTGATGTCGTTAACAGAGACTGGACATTTTTCTTAAATTGCATGGGCAGCCGAGCTGCACAGGTCATAGTAGAATATAAAAAATGACCCAAAGGCAGAGTAATGTTTTTGTGTATTTTAGTGTAATTACATTGTAAATGTGTTTAGAATTTAAATACCATATAGCTGTGTATCAATGACTTCTTATTTCTCAACAGAACAATCCTGTCTACTGTACCCAATTTCCTTCATAGACTAGTGCCCTCACTTTAGTACTTTAGTAGGAATGATGTTTCCTGGGGATGTAATCTAAAGGAATCCTAGCCATCTGACATGAAATATTTCCTGTACCTCTGAAGCCATTCATTCTTAAACAGAAACGTACACAGAGGAAGAGGCACAGTGTGGTTTGAACAGCAAGGAGTATGTAGTATTTAACAAGAGGGACCTTGACAGAGCCAAGTGTCCATGTTAATGCTACAGCATCTGCAGGGGTTTATATCTGTTTATCATTTGTCTTCTGGATGAAGTGAATTCACTGCTGACTTGCAGGTTTTCAGTGTTGGAATTTCTAACAAGCACATGAATGGCCTTAACCTATAGAGTCAAACCTGTTACTGCAAACAAACAGACATATGGGTGAAAACTTAAGCAGCTTCAAATATTGTTGGACGGGACATAGATGACCATCCCTATAGAGCCAGAAATCTATCATGTCATTCTGCTGCTGAGACCAATGGGTTACCTCCGGGTCTGAGAAGTGAAGCTAATGCTGAAGTGCCTTAAATTTGCATTCTTTCTAACAGCCAGCAGGGGGCGACTCCTCTGGTTGCAAAAATAAGTCTGATTGTATAGAAGTCTATGAGAACATGACCCTACTTCTCACTTGATTTATTACCTCAGTAAACATTGTAAACATGAGTTTATGGTCTTAATCGCTAGTTTCAAGTCTTCTTCAATACAGCATGATGTTCATTGAGTAAATTATGGTCCCATTTAGAGTCAAATAAACCATAAAGCAGGGTATGCTTTAGGGCGTGGCTACCTTGTGATTGACAGAGTGCTACCACGGCGTTGTCTGGTCTGGGAGTTGTCCGTGTTTTTGTCTTAAAACTTTAACCCTTTCACAGTGTGTTTTCATTTCTTAAAAGTTAATTGTAACATTTTGGTCGCCTAAAAATGTCTTTTTCAGCATTCGGTTGTACTTAGCTCCACCCTCTCGTGTCAATTCTGGTTGCAAAAAAACGTATTGGCAATGGCCTAAAACCAAGATGGCGACAGTCAAAATGCCGAACTCAAGGCTGCAAAACAGCCATCCGCACACCAATGGTTGAGACATGGAAATTAATTTGTTGTTGTGATAACCCCAATTTCCTCTGAAATACACTAGATATTCAAATCAACCAAAAAGTTCACATTAAAATGTTCCAAAATAACACAGCCACTAGCTGTTATGACAGAATTAAAAAAACATATCAAAGTGCAAGCTGTTATGAATTTCAAATAAATGAGCTGAGTAGGTTGACATATTCCCCCAGTTTCTTCCCCAGAGTCAGACCACAACCCACGGCAGTCAGGCTCATCAAATTGTGCAACCACAGCCATTCTCACTTACCCACCATGATATGTAGCTTACTCATATTAAAAGTCATATTGCAGCTCTATTTGCAGCTTCCATCTAGCTGTGTTAAATTCAATGGTAGTTATCTTTGAACGTCAGTTGCTGTGACAGGTTCTTTTAGTTTGTGCAGATACATGGCAAATCAATCATGGATATACTGGCTGCACAAAGAATATCTACGCCGTACTTTACATTCTGTTTGAGAAGAGCCTGAAATGATTATGGAGGTGACTCACATGAGCAGCTGCTAATGGAGTCAATAAGATGAGGCAGACAAAGCTAACATGAAATTTTTCACTTCTTATTTCCCTTTATGTGTAAACGGTCTGCATTTGAAAGGAAGTATTGCTTTATTGTTGTATACTCCAAATGCTTTCTGCATTTTATTGGGTTTCATAATTATAGTATACACCATATTGTATTGTTTTGGGTTTTAGAGGAAGGTTCCTGGCTGTGGTTGAACCATATTTTGAAAAACAGCTCATCTGTTCCTAGTTCTTTTGGCTGGAAGCAAGACGTAGACTGCGCTGTATTTCACCAGGATTGTGTTATTTTCCTACAAACAAAAACTTAAAAAGACCTTTTAAAGAGGAACTATTTTGCATATTTTCAGGTGCATATTTGTATTTTGGGTGTCTACTAGAACTTTTTTACATGTTTTAATGTTCTCTCGAAAAGCCCAGTCTGCTGTGATTGGTCAGCTGGCCCATTGTTGTGATTTGTCAACTGAACCTAACTTTTCAGACTCCGCTTCAGTTCCACTCTAACTAGCTCTGTTTGAGGGGGTGCCAAACTAGCCTCTAGGCAAAGTGCGTTACTTGGTGACATCACCATGTCAAGGCGTTTCAGGCAGTTCAGGAGCTGTGTTACTGTGGGGTTACCTTTGCTCTGGACTTTGGGCTTTGTAACTTTGCAGACCTTTTACATGCACAAAAAACTATATAACACACTAAAGGAAAGGGGAAAAAAACATAATAGGTCCCCTTTCAAAAATGTACATAATAGGGGCTTTAAACTGTTTTTTAGCTGTGTAACTTTTCATTTTTATAATTAGTATATGGTACAGCTTCAAAGAGTATAAGTCATGCTTCAATTTGAATTAGTATCTGTTGCATTATACCTGCATATGGTGTAGTATGGTGTAGCAACCCGGAGACTTATCCTTGTGTGTGTACATATTTTGGCCTTTCCACAGCACGTGTTGTATGCTGTCATTCAAAGCCGTCACAGTCATTACTTGGTGCCATTCACCCTGCTGTGTTAAAACCATAATACGATTATTGATTCATTAAATCAGATTTGGTTAAAAATAATTTCTTTGTTAAGTGATAATCCTGAGTAGCTTCTGGAAGATTAGATTGAGACAGACAATGAACCCTAACCAGTGAAGCAGACTCTCTGTTTGGCTACAGCGATGGAAATATTCCAGGTGACACTTGAAGTCAATTTTTCAATTGTTGGGATTGCACAGCAGGCTAACCACAACATTAGTTTAAATGTTCTTTTGTAGAGTAAGCAAACATCTCATATATCACAACCCACCTAATGATTAAATATTTGTCTGCAGCTGAAGACTGTCATAGTCTTACTGTACTATAAATGGTTCGCCTTTTTCCATTTAAACCACCTTGGTGTTTTTTGCAGACCTTCCTTGTGGTAAAGATTTCCCCCCTCACATCCAGCTGGGGTCATGGTGCTAACTGCTGTGCGCCTGTCAGCTATAGTGAGCTCGCTGGCTCCTCTTGGTCCCAGACGACCCATTTACACAGCGGCCCTGCCAGCAGGACCCAGGCCAGCCTATTCTACAAGCCCTGATAGCCATTAAATAGAGTCCTTGACCCAGAACACTAAACTATATCTAATATGACACAGGGGTAGATGGAGCAGAGGAGAAACAGATCTTACTGTACAGTGATGTGTGGGTTGAGGTAACCAAAACTGTGGTACAGTGCGTACAGTTGTCAGATCAAGTGTCAATCAATAGGCCACAAAGGGTCACATGGGAAACAGGCGAAATGGTTCTTTTACGCCCCAAAAAATATTTTTGCATTGCCACCTTCCTTTATACATTTGTGATGACTTCATTTGATGAACAAAGAGACAATAACTATATTTACATCATAGACTGTATAAAAGATGTGGACGTAGTCATCGTGACGTGACCCATTGGTTTGTGGACTGCCGTCTTGAAGCCTTGAGTTCATCATTTTGGCCGTCGCCATGTTGGCTTTTTGCAACAAGAAGTGACACAAGAGGGTGGAGCTAAGTACAACAGAATGCTGAATAAGACATTTTCTAAATGGGACCATAATTTACTAAATGAACATCATGCTGTATTGAAGAAGACTTGAAACTAGTGATTGAGACCATAAACTCATGTTTACAATGTTTACTGAGGTAATAAAACCAATGAGAAGTAGGCTCATTTTCTCATCGATTTATTCAAATGGAAAATGTTGTTTACATGACCCGTATCAAATTCAGAATATTGTTATATCTGGAATAATAGTGGAATATTGGTGTGTATGTAAACTAATATTCCACTAGAATTGATATGGATCATGTAAACAGCATATTCCGTTTTGATATTCTGAATTAGGCCTTATTTCTAATGGAGCATTTTCCGATTAAGACATGTGGGATGTGTCGATATTATTCAGGTTTTAGGATCATTCTTTGGACATGTATACAGCGCATTCGGAATATGCGTTTCAGTTGGGGTTTTTACGTCAGTTTGCGACACATGGCCTCATGCCTGTTTACGGTCAGCTCTGTGCGTTGTACACAAACCAACTAGCCGACAGTTTGCAGAGATGCATGCCCAAAAGAAAAGCCCACATTTCTAGTCAGGAGAAACACACCTACTTTTAAGCATTGTGAAAGACTTGGATATCAACAGGTTTTTTGGACATGGGCAAATATCGTAATGTCGACCTTTTCAAGAAGGTTAACGTTAATTGGGTGTAAACGGGAATATTAGTGGAATATTCATTTTCATTAGCCATGTAAAACAGCTTAGTAGGAATATTGTCTTTTTTGGAATAAGGGCAAAAAAAATTATATTTTGTGCATGTAAACGTAGTACTTTCACACGCATGGGGAATTCCACATGTTCACACATGAAAACCAAAACGTGGTGAAAAAGCACATGTGCTTAACATGTGGGTCCTTATATGTGAGTAAGCTTACACTACCCTTATTAAACATGTCTCTTTGGTACTGTGTGAAACAGCTGGAGAGAAAGAACTCGAGGATCCCGCCTGTCTTATTCAATGAGGAATTTTAAATAAATGTGTGTTTTCAGCAGAGGGATAATCTTACTCCTCCCCATACGTCCCTTCGTTCCCCTCTCTTGTTCTGTCCCTCCAGCTGTGCTGTGTCCATACACAAAGTCAGGTGGTTAAAGGGTGTCACGACATCTTTTTTTTCACTTTCTCCTGCAACTGAGAGTGATTAGGTCATCAGGCTGTCCTTTTGTTAAGCGTGGGGTGCCAAGTGAGCGGACGGGGGGAACGTGCTCGGTCCAGTGATGACATCAAGAGGACCCTGAGAAACAAGATCACTACTACACAATATCATTATCATGGTGAGTCAGACTGGGAGAGGTGGATTGCACACCTTACACCACAGCTAGCTAGGCTCCCAACAGTGCCCTACCCCTTCCAACCCATTCAGGCTGTTCTCATAGCTATACCAATGAAGAAGTAATGCACTATAATTATAAATATATAGCCCACAAAATCAATTTGTATGTATTCCACGTAATCATGAACCAGAAAGTATAAAGAGCAACAAGCGCCATGTAGGGAGGAGGTCGGGGTGGATGGGCGGATGAAAAAACACCGTACTTTCGCCCAGGAGACAGAGTTTGTATTCTGTGTGAAGCCAGTAGTCAGTGTGATTTATTTGTCACGTAACTTCCGTAGTTAAGTTACGCCACTTCCGCACTTATTTTAACCCAAACCACAATCTTTTCCTAAACCTAACTAAGTAGATTTGTTGCCTTAGCCTAACCAAGTCGATCTTTTCCTAATCCTAACTAAGTCGTTTTGTTGCCTAAACCTAACCAAGTCGATCTTTTCCTAATCCTAACTTAGTAGTTTTGTTGCCTAAACCTAACCACGTTGATCTTTCCTAAACCTAAGTAAGTATTTTGTTACCTGAACCTAACTAAGTCTATCTTTTTCCTAAACCTAACTAAATAATTTTGTTGTCTAAACCTTACCACGTCAATCTTTTCCTAAACCTAACTAAGTAGTAGTATTTTGAAAAGACTGGAGCGAAAATTTACATATGCGTCACGTGTTGCTGGACATTTTTTTGGGAAAACGCACAAAAAATTAGGAATTACTAGTCGTAAGAAATCATACGAACCGTTGTAGGTGGATACGTTGACCCATTGCAGCCCCTGCCCTTCACCAAGTGCACATAGCATAATCATGTTATGAAAGAATACATGCCCTTCTAAAAAGTTTTAGTGGAGGGAGAATGACTCACTTAGTCTGGTCTTCTGTAAACAAAGGAGTTCGTGGAATCACTGAGCACTTTATGGAACTCAGAGGGCCATTGAGTTTTGATCCCCTTAGTGTGTGGCATACATTATGTCACACTGGTATCCAGGCTACGCTACACCTCTGATGACTTCTTCCTCCTCCTCTCTTCAGTGTGGGCTCTGATTAATTTGGTCTCTGGCATGAAGTCTATTGTTGCCATTCCTCAGAGAGCCAGAGAATCTGGGAAGCATTCTGATTTTGGAGGGACCCGCTGACAGCTGCTGCACTACTTGGTCAGAGTCCAGAAGCCTATCTTGTGGTCTGTGAAAGCTCCTTCAATGCCCTAATTGCACTTCAGATGTTGAGCGTTGTTTTCACTCAGCTCTCGCCCAATATAAACTTGCCCAGGACGCTCCTAAAAGTCCATTTACAGGATCACCTCCCCTCCCTGATGAAGCTCTCATCACCTGCTGTCGCCAATTAGAAGTGTGCAGGCATGTGACATAGCTCGATGTTTGAACATGTGTGCCCATCTGTATGTGTTTCTGTATGGTTGTACATGTATGCCTGCAGGTCTGAGGGAGCCATGTGTTTCTGTTACCCAATTACTGCTGGTCCCTAGTGGTCCCATGTTGAAAGATATATGAAGTCTGCAGCCACAGAAATCATACTGTGTCTCCGAGTGAAACATTTGCTGCACACACACACATCCAAAGGGTGTAACAGATAAGAGATTATCCTCATAGAATTATGCCACAAAGTAATCTTGATCGGCGTACAATATTAAAATGCAGACTTCTCAACCGTTCAACTTGTGCTGTGAGAACGAATGCTCTAAAGTAATTATCAGAGAAAGATATTTCCATGCAGAAATCAGAAACTAGTCGACAGTGCCCATGAAATCACCAAAGATGAGATTTACCGAGCCAATATGTCTCGCAAGAAAGCCTGAAAAATGATGTTGATGCTTTTTCTCATAACTGTGAACCTGACATTATTAATGGCTCTGCAAAACACATGGAGTAATAGAGTTACAGTGAACATAATGTGTCAATTGTTCTGTCTTTTTTAGCTATGCTAGTGGCATTGGCAATGTCGGACTGTCGGCCCACTACATTGGTCCAGACTGAAATATCTATTGAATGGATTCCCAGGAAATTCTATACAGACATTCACGTTCCCCAGAGGATGCACCCTACTGATTTGGTGATCCATCTCAACTCGTCACATACTGGCGCTTTTTCAGACCCCTCAGCATCACTTTTAGGTCACATGTAAACACATGCTTAACGACCTATCAGTGTCACTTTTCGGTCACCGTAAACACGTGTTTTATGTTGTGAATTAAACAAAAACACTTACTTATGTTTAGGCAACAAAAGCACTTAGTTAGGTTTAGGAAAAAAACAACATGGTTGAGCTTAAAATTACTACGTTTTTACGTTGTGAAACGAACGACCCGAACGCCAACGGCCGTGACAAAGCGGCAGTATCTGGTAATGTAATACCTGCAAAACTGACGGCCTCCTCAGCTAAACATGTCTAGTGTTGATTAGCAAAATGTTAGCATGCTAACATGTTAAACTAAGATGGTGAGCATGGTGAACGTTAAACCTGCTCAACATCAGCATGTTAGTATTGTCATCATAAGCATGTTACCATGCTGATCAAGCCCCCAGGAAGAGCGCCGGGCTTTGATGCAAATTTTACGTTTTGGCCAAACGGCGGTACTACAACTTCTGTGTTCGTCACGTGTTGCCATTGGGCCCAAAAAGACTTTTCCCCATAGACTTACATTGGGAAAGAAATCAGTGGATAATTTTTTGAGGTGAATCAACTTCCCAATACGAACACTTAAATAGACCTTATCTAAATTATTAGGTCCTTAAAGTTTTATAATGCACTAATAGCCCAATCCAGAATTATTTTCCTTCCTCATGTAAATGAGACCGAGGCTGGAGCAAGGGCTGGGAGGCGGGGTTAAAGGAAACGCTATTGCGCCTGCTCTGTGTCATGATATGTGAATTTACTGGGGAACCCAAACGCAGAGTTACAGGCAGAAAGGTAGTTTAAAATAAAAGCGAGCTTTAATATATACAGCTGAATAATCCAAACAACAAAAATGCAGGGAGGGGAGCAAAGTACAAAAGAACAAATCCAACAAACAACAAAAAAACCAAACTGAGAACAAAACCAAAAATCACCAACCAGGGAAACACGAGGAACACCAGGATCAGGGCAGGAGGTAACAATCAAAATGGAGGACAAAGTAGACGGGGCTGGAGAGACAAACGAACCGACAAAGACAGAGGGGAACACACAGGAACACACAGGCTTAAATACAAGACGGTGATTAAACACAGGTGAAACAAATCAGGGCGGGGCAGACAATCAACAAAGGCGGGAAAAACAAACAAAGGTAGGAAGTAAAACCAGACAAGACACAGGAGGAGTGAATTACAAAATAAAACAGGAAACACTGGAATGAGAATATAAAAGAAACCAAACACAAACCAAAATCACATTAACATAACTAATAACAAGAGACAATCTTAATTTATAACAAAGGGAAAAAAGTTCAATGCTCTGGCACAGCCAGAACATGACACTATGGGCCCAATGGATGCGGAAGATTGCCGGAAGATCCGGGTACTTTATCACTCAGAAGTCAAGCTTTTTTTTTGCTTCATGCGCCACTGACCAACTTTCATAGGAATGAACGAGAGCCTGCCTCCAATGCTGTATCCAGTTCTCTTTATACATCATGATGCTGACGTTAGCATTTAGCTCAAAGCACCGCCGTGCCCTAATATAACCTCACAGAGCTGCTAGCGTGGCTGTTATTTCGTTGTCATTTGTCTGTGATTAAAATGCAACTTCTTGTTTCAATTATGTATTACTTATGTTTTCCACTTCAATGAATTACATTTTCCTCTCATAATGTCCATTTTGTACTTTTCATTGTACAACAACACATCTGGCTTCAAGTGGCTACATTATAAAGCGCTCGTGCGCTTTCCAATCCACTGCACATGGATATTGCCTCGTAATGAAGACAAGTTCACCGGGCCAAGAAAGTCTGCTGGGGTGGGGGCCGAGGGAGACGCAGAGTAAAACGAGATTTTTGAAAGCTCCACAATTAAAGTGTATCTCTTTGAAATCCCAGGCCAGGCTTTGCTACTTCATTCAAGCTTTACGCTCCCTCGCGGCCTATTATCTGATCTGGAGGGGAAGTGAAGTTTACACTGCTGATAGCGGCTCTGAATGATGCTGCCTGCGCACAACTCAGGAAGGGTGACTCTGATGACCTCAATGACCATCCATTGAGAACACACACATACACACTCACAGCTGTAGTGACTGCTCCATTGAGAAACATGGAAAAAGGGGTCAGTTCACTGAAGATGGTGGCCAACACAGTTCAAGGCGGAGCTGAGCAGCCCCTTTTTAAAGCCACATCTCATTGCCACATGTCGGTACTGGCTTCATGGAGTCAAATGGCCATTCATTGAGAAACTTAAAATAGTTTTTCTTAGTTCGAAATGAAGGGTGTCTGCAACAACTATACAGTGATAACACATTTAAGAGTTAATGCTCCACTTAAAGTTGTAGTCACTGCACAAATCAAAACACTGCCAAAGGGCAGTTACTCCCAACTGTTTTTACCTACTTGTGACCCCTGTGCTGTAAAAATGGTTTGTGGAGAGTTCTGGGAAAGGGGACTAATTGTGAATGAAAGGTTGTTGTGTTTAAAGGGGTTTGTGACCCACAGCTGACCATGTTGGTGTTTTAGTTAGTTACCCTGAGGAAGAATGTTCAAATAACAAGAAGAACATAAAACCAGCTCCTGAGCAAAGGTTAGCAGCAACTTTTTCCTGCAGCGTTCTAAAACGGTTTTGTCTCATCGCGAATCTCTAGTCTGAACTATGTCTCGCGATACCAGACAATCAGAGATCTCCGCCTAGAGACTGACTTGTGAGTCAACTTGGCTTAAGTTATCACGTAGGCCACTGGTTCCCAACCTGGGGGTCCTGACCCCCTCTAAGGCTACATCCCCACTAATGCATTTTCGTTTCAAAACCCATAACTTTCACGATGTTTATGCCAAGCCACGCCACACTAGTCGTTGGGTGTTTTCGAGCCCCTAACACAGAGACTTGGATAATGAGTTACAAGCGTTGCTGACCTTGTTGTCTACGGTAGCAGCTGTTGTGCAGTTAAATTTTGCATTTTATAATGCTACTTTTGCCTACATACGCAGGAGGTAAGCTATTATTTGAGCGCTTTACACCAATTCCAGTGCTGCTTCCTGTTTACACCAGCACGCGCATGCCCAGTGTACGTGAACGGCCATAAAACACTAGTCTGGACGGAGATATTAGTAGTAGTAGAGTATTAGTGTGGATGTAGGGTTTCCAAAGCTTCACGGGGGGTCGCGAGGCCTTCTTGATTTTAAGCAGTGTAAGAAAACTTGTTTTAAAAATATACAGTTGGCCGATATCTCAGCATTTCATTCATTTCTGTGAAGAAAACGAAATGAAATTGTTATTTTTAAAGTTTGGATTATTATTTGAAATACAAACAGGATAAGGGCACGGTGAAGACCTGAACACAATTTAAATTCACATGTTATAACTGTTATGTTCCCTCTCTGCTAAACTGCCTCGTTCTGCACTAGAAAAGTACGCAGTTAAAACAACCAAAGAGCTGATAGAACAATGGCCTAGTATCAGGGAGAAGAAAACACTGAATTTGTCGAAAAAGAAGCCTATTAAGTATGAATGCATAATACAGAGAATTGGATTAAAAGTCCCTTAAAATAACAGGAAAACTCATCTCTGATGCAATATTCACAGGAAATAATCTGCTAAAAATTCACCCAAATCGCTCTTTTTACACAAACTTCCTGCAGTTATTGCATTCACTATTTGGGTTAGTTGTACAGTTGTTGTGTACTGTTATTGTTATGTATTGACTATAATATGAAAATCCATAAAATATGCCACTTAGTCAGGGGTCGTCAGTTTATTCAATGATAGAAAAGGGTCCCTTAAGGAAAAAGGTTGGGAACCAGTGGCGTAGGCTATTCTGAAGAGAGTGTGGTTCATTATAACCACTGATCTCAAATGTTACATGTCAATAACCTAATTAGTTCCATCATACTGGAAAATAAGTGCTAACTGGTTTAAGTTGCAGGGTGGCCCCTTGATGTTTAGTTTCTGATGTTGGTTGTGTGAAGAACAAAATTCGTGATTATAAGACTTGGTGTGAAATTTATTGAAATGATGTTCTCTCTGAAAAATGATTATGACTCTTTGCAGCACCACAGGCCTGCACATGTAATGACCATAATGACAGAGGCAACAGAGCTTTTTGGCCTGTTTTTGCTCAGTAAGGATCCTGGGCACAAACATCACCCTCACTTCACTTTTTCATTTTTGGATACCGCAGGCATTCCATACGAGGCTCTTGTTTTAGGTGTGCACCTGCAAATCCCAGTTAGCCTCCTAAATGGCGGTGCGTGTTGATTGTACACAACAAATGAGCTGTAAAGTGGCAGCTGTTAGCATTTATCACCACATAACGGTTTTGTGGGGGAAACATCCACAGACGCCTGAAGTGATGTGGCTCTGGAGTGACGACATGGAGGCCAACTGAACACAAATCAGGACAGAGAAGCTGGTGATGTTCAGGCACTGCAAACATTTTTCATTTTGTTCTAGTTTTTAAAATTTTGTGGGGTGAGATCAATATCACTTTTCAGGAATATCTCTTTCAGAGATGGCATATTTTAAGACAATTCTCCAAATAACATGTCATTTCTTAAAGCTAATTTTACTAGAAAAATGATAACCTTGATAATAAATGGGACACTTATTTCTAGATCATGTATTATTGTTGATTTATTGTTTGTCATAGCTTCAAATTAATCTGAAAGTTGTTTACTCTTGGTCATGTGTTCTCAGTGTATTGTGAAATATGTTTTGTTTTTGCTATCATCAAGAACAAGGTTACCTTTAGTAAGCAATGTTTTCTTCATTTCTCAGACTGTGTGTTAGGGAACAGTTCCAATCTTATCTTCGAGATGTTGCTCATAATGTGTGTTTACAATTGCGTGGTCTTAATGTGTTGACATTGCATTCATTCATTTGTATATTCAGACCCACTCAAAGCAGGCTATCCCAGTGCTGCTCACACATTGGGGCAACAGATTTGAACCCTCTTATTGCATTGTGGTTTCCATTAACCACTTTGCAACCTGCTGCCTTGTACCACAATAGATATGTCTGCATATGTGCATCTCACTCATCTGTGTAGCACAACATCCAGCCAGAATTAATCATCCACTCGCAGCTAATCCAACATGGGTCTTCAGTTGTGTTTGAGCTGAACAAATCAATCAATCAATCAATCAAAATTTCATTTGAGACACAGGGTCCAGATAAAAGACAAGACATTACATATAGTCTAATAAATTACGTACAAATACATTTAAAAAAAAAAAAAGAGAATATATATCAGTGTCCTAATAAGAGACAACTATACCAATGTCTCCACAGCTGGGATTGGTAGAATTTAGTACTAAATCTTTTGTTTGATAAGGCCAAGAGGATATACTTTTTAAAAATATATTTACAAGATTTATTTCAAATGAGTACAGTAAAATGCAGTCAGTTGATAAAATGTAATGTATATTTTCCATTTTAAACAGTATACATCAAGAAACAGGTGTTGTAAAAGTAGGGCTCATATAATCAGGGACAGGGTAGTTAACATGTCATAGCAGGAAATACACGGCTGCAATTAATAGCATTAATTTAATGGCTGCGTTCCATTTAGGGTTTTTCAGTTCCAGGGTCCAGGTATTGTGCATGCTCACTCACTAGCCTGGCTTACTGGGGTACTTATTGGAATAGAGCCGTCGTTAACAGTACTGGTTGCACCTGTGCTTTTCCTGCTCTGACGAGTCTTATGGTGCCTTCAAATGAAACTCGTGAGCTCGTGTTTACAACATGGGAAGTCGTGTACATGATGTGCTTGGCGTTCAAGTGGTTAAGTCGTGAAAACACCGCTGCTAAGCAATGGCAATATTAATGTTACTGTCGGCGTCTAGAAGCCACAGAGGCTAACAATTTAGAAAGCTAGCAAGTGGGTAACATAAAAGCGAAGGCATAATGACAGAGGAAAAAGATGAGGCCGTTGGGAATATCAACATTTTCCTCAGACATATAAAATTACGAAGAAAAATACAACTAAAATTTCAATATATTCACCTATTATGTACCAAAAAAATTGACTTCCATGGCCTCCGCCATTTCTGACGACATCAATAAACACATGTCATAGCAGGAAAAGCACAGGTGCAATTAATAACATTAATTTGATGGCTGCGTTCCATTTAGGGTTTTCAGTTCCAGGGTCCAGGTATTGTGCATGCTCACTCACTAGCCTGGCTTACTGGGGTACTTATTGGAATAGAGCCGTCGTTAATAGTACTAGTTGCACCTGTGATTTTCCTGCTGTAACAAGTCTAAAAGTCTGCTGTGAAAAAGGCCTAATATTCTAGGACATAACTCCATTAGGTAAGTCAGATTTCCATTATGCCTTGGTATGAATTGTTGATATTATTGTTAGGGTTTTAAAAAATCTTATAATTATATCTTGGCCAATAATCTCTCTTTTTTTTTTACATAACCACACCACGATGTGTAATGTTTGGGACATTTTTCAGTTGAAAAATAGACTTCTCAGTGGTCTCTGGTGGACAAACTATATTAGAGCTGCAGCAATTGATCGATTCGTTTTCAACTATTAAATTAATTGGCAACTATTTTGATAACCGATTAATCTGTTTGAGTAATTTTCTAAGAAAAAAAAATTGAGACATTTGAGGATGTCATCTTGGGCTTTTTTGTTGCAGTCCTAAACTAATTTATATGTAATGGTGACACTGTTCCTAAACTACCTAAAAACATATTTCTGGCATTTCTGTACTGTTATTGGATGACTTATATTGTGATACCAATATGTCTGTGATGACCTAATAGACAGTGTATTGGTCTGGCTCTGGTTCATATACATATTTAAAATATTTTAGAAAAAGTTAGCAGAGAAAGTTGTGTATTCTGTCAGTAGCTCTGTCTGTATGCGTATGGGGGCAGGAGGCAGACTGGATGCCCCACTCTTTGATCCTCCACATAACAAAGGCTTCCATACAGCCTGTAGCATTGTTCTGCTGAGGAGACTATAGCTCATAAAACCATTAACCATTATCTCTACACAATACCTTTTCCAGCACCTACTGACCAGCAGACCTCAAATCACTACTGTATATGGCGACGCTGCTTGCCAGTTTGAATTTTGTCACTCTGTGATCCCGTGAACTTCTAAGTATACAGCCATGCTCAGATTATCTGGCTTGTTGCCCCAGGGCAGGCGTTTCCTATACGGGCCCCACCTCACTGTCATGGTCACCGATCTGCAATGCACACTGGACAAATGACCACCCCTCTAAAACCTGCATTAAAGCTGCAGTGGGTAGAATTGGAGCAAATATGATTAAAAATTTTTTTTTTATAAAACGGTCACTATATCCTGACAGTAGTGCATGAGACAGGTAATCTGAAAAAAATCATGCGTCTCTGTGTCCTCCAGTGTTCTCCTGTGCTCCCAATGGCATCTGTAAGATTTCACCGACCGGAGGAAAACAACCAATCAGAGCCGAGCTGTAGCCTGCCATCTCTGAGCAGCTGTCAATCACTCGCAAACTCCGATCAAAGGTCAAACTAGGCAGTGCTGATCAAATATGAATCAATATTATGTTACTCTAATGCCTACTTCTCGCCTCAAATGTTTTCAGAAACATCTTGTAGTGTACTGTTTAGCTGTAAAATGAGAAAGTTTGTGACACGGCAGCCATGTTGAGATCATTTGAGGAAATACCAAGCACCGCCCACCAGCCGGAGCACAGCCAATAGGAACGCTCTCTCTCTGAAATGACCTGTGATTGGCCAAAGTCTCTCGTCACGGGCTAGACTTTCCTTTCCTAGATTTTTTTTTTTTTTACAAAGCACCGCCCACCAGCCAAGATGTTTCTGAAAACATTTGAGGCGAGAAATAGGAATTAAAGTAACAGAATATTGATTAATATTTGACAGCACTGCCTAGTTTGATCATGAGTTTTTGAGTGATTGACAGTTGCCTCCGTTGAATGAACAGCCAATAGGAACTCCCTCTCTCTGAAATAACCTGTGATTGGCCAAAGGCTAGATTTTCTAAAGCCTGAAAACAGACCCTGTGAAGATGCAAAAGTCTAGTTTTCTCTCAGAACACTTGAATTACAATATGTTGAAAGGTTATTATGGAATTTTTGCCCAATGATGCCAAAATATTCTGCCTACTGCAGGTTTAAACCAGCAGTAGGCAGAATATTTTTGGCATCGTTGGGCAAAAATTCCATAATAACTTTTCAACATATTGTAATTCAAGTGTTCTGAGAGAAAACTAGACTTCTGCTCCTCCTCATGGCTCTGTTTTCAGGCTTTAGAAAATCTAGCCCGTGACGGTAGACTTTGACCAATCACAGGTCAGTTCATTGAGAGAGCGTTCCTATTGGCTGTGCTGCGGTCATGTGATCGGAACTTGGCGTTCCTTCACCAGATTTCACAATGGCGGCGGCGTCACAAACTTTCTAATTTTACAGCTAAACCGTGCACAACAAAATTATTCTGAAAACATTTGAGGCGAGAAATAGGCATTAACGTAACATAATATTGATTCATATTTGATCAGCGCTGCCTAGTTTGACTGTTTGGTCGGAGTTCACGAGTGATTGACAGCCGGCTCTCATAGACAGCAGCTGGACAGCAGACCTCAGCTCAGCTCTTACTGCTTGTTTTCCTCCGGTCTGTGAAATCTTGCAGATGCCGTTAGGAGCACCAGAGGACACAGAGGCACATGATTTTTTTCAGGTTACCTGTTTCATGTACTACTGTCACGATATAGCGACCGTTTTATAAAAATAACTTTTTAATCATATTTGCTCCAATCTTGCCTACTTCAGCTTTAAGTCAGTTCATTCAGGTACTTTATGATCATTAGGGGTGTCTGAGAATGGATCCTCTATATATACTGTATAGGCTGGACTTAACTTAATAAAAAAAAAAAAAAAAGACTTGTGAACAACCCAGTCATTGATCATATCACATCATCCACATGTGTCCACTTTCAGTCCCTTAAGGGAGTGGCTTCACTGTAGCACTGGTAGTGTACCTTACGAAGCACCGCCCACCAGCCGGAGCAAACTTTCTCATTTTACAGCTCAACAGTACACTACAAGATGTTTCTGAAAATATTTGAGGCGAGAAATAGGCATTACAGTAACAGAATATTGATTAATATTTGATCAGCGCTGCATAGTTTGACTGTTTGATCATGAGTTTGCGAGTGATTGACAGCCAATAGGAACGCTCTCTCTCTAAAAGGACCTGTGATTGGCCAAAGACTATAGACTTTTTAAAACCTGAAAACAGAGCCAATGAGGAGGTGCAGAAGTCTAGTTTTCTCTCAGAACACTTGAATTACAATATGCTGAAAGGTTATTATGGATTTTTTTGCCCAATGAAGCCAAAAACATTCTGCCTACTGCAGCTTTAAGTCAGTCAATTGATCCACTTTATGATCATTGGAGGTCCTGAGTGTGGATCCTATATATATGTAGACTGGACTTAACTTAATAAAAAAAACAGACTTGTGAACAACCCAGTCATTGATCACATCACATCATCCAACATGTGTCCAGTCTAGTCACTAAAGGAGTGGCTTCACTGTAGCCCTGGTAGTGTAGTGTACCTTGCCTGGCTGATCCCGCCCCTATAAGAGAGAGCTGGTGGTGCTCAGGGCTTTTTGCAGCAGGAGAGCTCATCGCAGTCGCCTGTCGGAGCAGCCCACTCCTCTCTGCAGTATGCATGTTCGCCAGGGAATCCGAGAAGCGCTCACGTCCAGCCAGCAGCAGCAGTATACTTCACCGGCCAGACAACATCTACCCAAGAGTCGAGGATAATAACAATTGGATGTGGCAGGCGGACCGGAGGCGGAAAGCCCGGAGAGTGACCGGAGGAATAGAGTATTATTACTACTATACTACTACAGGAACACCAGGCTGCCACTCTCCTCTTGAACGTGGACAATCATGCATGTGCTCTTCTGGGGCTTGGGGTTCCTACTATTCCCTGATTTCTTGAATGTAGTCGCATCTACGGGGAAATTGCTCTTGAATTCAAACACAGGTAAAGTATGCCTCTCTGACATTTACACTCTCTAACACTTTGAGCTCAGAGAATGAATGAGATTCAGCCAAGCACATGACTTGCAGCGCTTTTTCTAGATACCCAAACTTGACTACAAGTCCGACCTCTGCCTCAAGAAGATACAGTTTGTTCAGGTTTTTTAGCCTTGTGTGCTGTTTTTGGTTTGGACTCCTCTGTACATATTAAGCTATGTCATGTTTCAGTTGAAATGGTACCCTTTTTTTGTAATACTTCAGAAAACTTGCCTGATATCACTTCCAGCTATTCGCTTATTTTTTTTTTTTTTTTTTGCATAAATAAGTTATAAAAATACAGTATATATTTTGTGAGTGGAATCTGTGCTTTTTTACTCTACATGTTTTCTTTCTCAAATGACACTTTTGTGATCAGTTAAGTTGCATTACCCTCTACCAAAGGTTGCCTCTTGTAAGCTATGCATACACTTCAGAGAGATTTTTATATTTCCAAGAAAGAAGATTTGTAACCCTAAAATCATCTGGGCTCTTTTTTGATGTTGCACTGATGCTACTACTACTACTACTCCTGCTGCTTAATCCTTAATTGCATTGTTATTCTTCTGCCTTCAGTAAAAGTATCTTTTTCTTTGCAATGCTGTAAAACAACAGATGGTTTTTTTTTTCCAAGAAAGATTTGTAACCTAAATCATCTGCAAATTGTGATGTTGCACTAATGCTACTACTACTACTACTACTACTACTACTCCTGCTGCTTAATCCTTAATTGCATTGTTATTATTCTGCCTTCAGTAAAAGTATCTTTTTCCTTGCAATGCTGTAAAACAACACTTTTTTTTTTCAAGAAAGAAGATTTGTAACCCTAAAATCATCTGGGCTCTTTTTGATGTTGCACTGATACTACTACTACTACTACTACTACTACTACTACTACTACTCCTGCTACTCAATCCTTAATTGCATTGTTATTCTTCTGCCTTCAGTAAAAGTATATTTTTCCTTGCAATGCTGTAAAACAACAGACGTTTTTTTCAAGAAAAGAGATTTGTATCCTAAAATCATCTGGGCTCTTTTGATTTGATGCTACTACTACTACTACTACTACTCCTGCTACTTAATCCTTAATTGCATTGTTATTCTTCATTCTGCCTTCAGTAAAAGTATCTTTTTCCTTGCAATGCTGTAAAAAAACAGATTTTTTTTTTCAAGAAAGAAGATTTGTATCCTAAAATCATCTGGGCTCTTTTGATTTGATGCTACTACTACTACTACTCCTGCTGCTTAATCCTTAATTGTATTGTTATTATTCTGCCTTCAGTAAAAGTATCTTTTTCCTTGCAATGCTGTAAAGCAACAGATTGTTTTTTTCCAAGAAAGAAGATTTGTAACCCTAAACTCATCTGTGCTCTTTTTGATGTTGCACTGATGCTACTATTACTACTACTCCTGCTGCTTAATCCTTAATTGCATTGTTATTCTTCTGCCTTCAGTAAAAGTATCTTTTCCCTTGCAATGCTGTAAAACAACACATTTTTTTTCCAAGAAAGAAGATTTGTAACCTAAAATCATCTGGGCTCTTTTTGATGTTGCACTGATGCTACTACTACTACTACTACTACTACTACTCCTGCTGCTTAATCCTTAATTGCATTGTCTTAATTGCATTGTTATTCTTCAGTAAAAGTATCTTTTTTCCTTGCAATGCTGTAAAAAAACTGGGTTTTTTTTCTAAAAAAGAAGATTTGTATCCTAAAATCATCTGGGCTCTTTTGATTTGATGCTACTACTACTACTACTACTCCTGCTACTTAATCCTTAATTGCATTGTTATTCTTCTTCTTCTGCCTCCAGTAAAAGCTGAGATCGGTGCTTATGAGATTGTAACACCGGTGCGAGTGAATGAAGCCGGTGACAAGTTGCCAACCAGTGTGCACTTCAAGAGGAAGAGGCGAAGTTTGGACGAGAGCACCGGGAATAATAGCACCACGGATCACTGGGCCTCGCCAAACATCCACTACAGGATCTCTGCTTTCGGACAGCACTATCACCTCAACCTCACGCTGGAGTCTGGATTTATCGCTCCTCTCTACACGGTGACAGTCCTCGGAGTGCACCGAGGAGATAACATAACGGATTTTGCAGCAGATGGAGAGGAAGAAGAGGAGGAGGAAGAGGAAGAAGAGGAAGACACGGAGTTAAGGCACTGCTTCTATAAAGGACTTGTAAATGCACAAGCAGAACACGCCGCGGTCATCAGTTTGTGCTCCGGACTGGTGAGTTTTTTTTTTTTTTGCATGTGATGACTTTACGACCGGGTGTTTTACTTTTCCACCATGGGGTAGTTAGGGGGCCATTATTGCTTATACGAGACTTGTAAAACCTGCCTCACTATTGCATGAGAAAAAAAAAATTGTAAACACATTGTGCCAACTTTAAGCACAACCTGCTTTTTGTATTAACAAGTGCAAATATCACACTTAAGCAGCCATATGTGTAATAGTGGGTTTTTATTAAAAAAAAGAATTCAAAACTGCTCATATCCCAGTATAAAGACTAAACAAGTTGTATAAATATGTCACAATTAAGTGAAGCTGATTTAGAAAACAATTTAAGAAAAAAAATCCTTTATATGAGCTTTTATTTGTAGTATTTTTATTTATTTATTTTTTATTTAACCTTTATTTAACCAGGAGTAAAAACTCATTGAGATTAAAAATCTCTTTTTCCAAGAGTGTCCTGGCCAAGATAGGCAGCACCACAGTTACACGGTTGCAGACATAAAACAAACATAACAATTGAAAACGAAGACAAAGAGCAAATTACAGAATCATAAGGTATTACAAAACATTCATCAACATTCAAAACATCTACAGCCAGATGTGCCTGTTTCCAACTATGATCCTGTTGTGGAGGAGCTTCCAGAGACCAAATAACTCTCAAAATATCCAAAAAATAATGCTGCCTTGCGAGAGTCCCAAGTCCACTGCTGTAAGTTTAGTGAACAGTCTGCTTCTCTAAGTCTTACTTCCATGCCTCTCTCTGCTCTCCCGGTTTCCGGTGACGTCTTTACGCATGCTAGTACAGCGGGAGTACGGGTGGTACCGACGTCATCACAAATTGGTCCCACTCCCAGGCATGCGTTTTGGAGTAGAGCAAAAAAGTGCACTCTGAGTTTATACATAAAAGCCACAGTGAGGTGACAGACATGTAAGAGGTCAATTTATTCCCAAATGACAAATCAAAATTGAAAATGCTTTGCTCTGCAGAGAGCTTCAGGGAGTTATGAGCTGACATTTATGGAGCATATTTTAATATTTATTGAAGACCTCTGAGGGCACATTTGTTCTATAACAGGCTCATGGCCATCATTTTTGAACATCCTCATGTACATAATGTGATACATGTTTTCTTGAAGGGAAACTTGTAGGGGGATTTCTTTTTTTGCAGTGCCAACTCCCCAGGTCAATCAAAGTGCAGGTCCTAGTGTAGTTCTGGGAAAAGTGTCTCGCTCAAAGGGAATGTAAGGAAGAAAGGAAGCTTCTCCTTGTGCCCCCTTGCTAAAGAATAATCCACTCTGCTGCACATGTTTTTCTAATGATCATTTTTTTTGTCATACTTTATTATCAGGGATTCAAAATATGGCTTGTGCCAAACGTAATTGTGCCAATTTAGTATCAGTCCCCATGATGATTCTCCACAGCCAATAAGCAACCAGCAAAATGTGCTTGGGTTGGCACGCTCCTTATCTGGAACATCACAGACCTCCAACTTAGCCAGTCACACTAAACGTGCCATGTGAAATACATATAACAAGGCTTTCAGTACGCGTGCCAAGAACGTGCAGTCTCACTGTTCTCCTGATAGGCATCACCGGTATGTTCCTTCGTGGTTTGAGACGGTTCTTTTCTTACATGCATGCAAATTCACCGATTTCACCTTTTTATGAAAGCCCTCAGGTCTCTGCTGCATTGTTTATTTTCTCTAATGAATAGTAAATGAGCCACATTCCACTGTTGCTTGCTATAAATATTTAGCATTAGAGCGGTATAGCGGCTCACAGATTTGCAAAAATATCTTTAAACTATATATTCCCCTGTGTGTAGATTTAGCAACTTCTCCCCATGTTTGCTGTGTTGCTGTAAAGGAATAAGCATTTACAGAACATGGTTGGTTGGAGACTAACTGGTATACATTTTTTTCTGTTTTTTTCTCATCCAGCTTGGCACTTTCAGGTCTCCAGAGGGGGAGTATTTTGTGGAGCCACTACACAACTATCAAGGAGAACACTATGAAGAGGAACACACAAAACCTCATATCGTATACAGGAAGAGTGCACCCAAGAAACAGACATCTGGGGAGAACTCAGCTTGTGACACTTCAGGTATGGACGGTGTATTACATGATGGGTGTGCATGCATGCAATTTACACAGACAAGGTCATCACATCACATGCAGTTAGACAACACAAACATACATAGATGCAACCTTAATGCCTCTACACATACGCTTGCAAACACGAACAATGCAGAGCTACTGCACGTGCAACCAGTGACCAATCAGCGGACTTAAATATCTTCTCCAGTCAACAGTCAGTGTCCACTTTCTAGTTAAAAAGAACACTTCTGCTTCTAAGCATGGACTTCCCTAAGCCCATATGTGTAAAAAAAACAGTGTATATGTGAATGGTTCATGTGCATGTAAATGCTTGCAAGTGTTTTCATGGGATACTTGTGGATTGCAAGTAGAACTTTCCATTTTGTGTGCCTGTATGTGCACGCATTATGTGACCTTCAAATTGGTTCCCACAGACGTAAGCAGGCGTAATCATTGTTACTCCCAACGTCTCTGCTATCAGTTGTAACCGGAACTGATTATGTAATAGTAACTGAGCTTATTGAGCTATTACAGTTGTAGCATGGTGCTGTAGAATCACATGTAGCTTATCTGGTTAAAACCTTTTGAGTGTGTCTGTCTATCGAGTTAGATTTTGAAAGGCAAAGATTAGAAAGAAGAAAATGACTCTGCAGAGCTGGATACTTTACTGTAAAATCCTAGAGAAAAGGAAAAAAAATTGAAATATTACTTTCACATTTAAAAGACTTCAATCTGGCATGAACAGGTTGGTTGGCGTTAAGTAACAAACAGTGCAAGAGGAGCTCACAAGTTCTGCGCCGGGGCGCTTACTATTGCCGACAACGTGCCAGCCCACAACAGGACAAAACTAATAATAATAATGAAATGGCACTATGTAATTTGGAAATTTTCCCATAAGTAGGCTACAAATAGAAGCGTATGACAAAATCAAAGTGAAAGTATGGCGTGAAACTATCTCAAGCTTGACATAATCGTGTCATAGCCTGCACAGTGCAGCGCCTCCAGCTGCAGCACAGTAGTGAGGAAGCTTTCCAACTCTCACACAGGAAAAATCATTTGGAAGTTCACCCTTGTATCATTCCATCTGAGTTTACTGGCTGAACTTCCTGTTGACTCTTGCACTTCCTCCTCCTCTTTGATAAAAAGAGTTGGGTAGACCCACCGCCTTGAGCATGCAGTGCAAATTGTATAGTAGAAAAAGTCACACCACTTGAAACTGACAAATGATCAAAACTAAGAAAATAAATGTGGAACGATTTTCTCTTTGTGAAGAAGTTTGGCTTCACGGTGTTTGTAAATATTTGTGTGCATGCTCTTGTATTTTGTGTGTTTCTCTTTTCTGCAATACAATATGTGTGTGTGTATGTGTGTGATATCATCGCATGGAGGAACATAAATTTGACAAAGAGAGATTTTTGGCCAAGAATGATTCATCCTTGTACAGAGTTCCATTGTTACCTTGTACGTTTTAAAGTAGAGCAAATTGTTCTTTTTTTATCATAAATCACGCATTGCAAACTGAAAGCAGATCCACTAATATGCTCACTGTTATGTAGGTGGTGATGCATTGCTGGTGGTTCAGAAACGGTGACGTGCATGTGATGAGAAAACACAAAAGAAAGACTGGAATTCAGCAGTTTTGTTGCCACGCCATGATTAAAATCAGAATTAATTCCCCTCAGTGTTAAGAGGTTTTGCTGCCCAATTGTTGAACTGCCTTTTTTTGGTGTGTGCGCTGCAGTTTGTGCTCCATTTTTTTTTATGGCCGAGTGCCAGGTTTACCTAGTCTGAACTCTTTGCCCTCCTCTCTCCCCTCTTCTCAGAGAGGAGGGGAGTGAGGAAAAAAAAGGCATTCCAGGCAATGTTCATTTATCAACCCACTCTTTGAGCAACAATAAACAAAAGAGAGAAAAAGGCAGCAACATATTTGAACAATACCCACTTCCAGACAGCCAACGTACCTCATTTATCTCCACCTTTAAAGACATAAACCACCACTTTAGCTTAATTGTAAACACATTGTTTGTTTTTCTGACTGAATGTACTCCCCGTCATCCCTCCATCGTTGTATATTTACTCTATTCCTTCTGACTTCTCCCTCTAGGACACAAACACAGACATAAGAGACAGAAGCTTAAGAGAAGGCCGGTGGTTGGGGTGACCACTGTGTCCGACGCAGCCCCTGTGGTCAGCGTCGGTATATTCAATGACGTGGAGTCGCTGAGCGCCGGCCTGGCCGGCGACGCTCTGCTCAGATCGGAGAGCGGCGGTGCCAGCGCTAGACCATCAAATGATAGCAGCGGTGACTCAGGACCTCACAGGAGATCAAAGCGCTTCCTCTCCTACCCGCGCTTCGTTGAAGTCATGCTGGTGGCCGACAGCAAGATGGTGGAGCATCACGGCAGCAACCTGCAGCACTACATACTCACATTAATGTCCATAGTAAGTTCTGCTATATCCTCAGGGCTGCTGGTGGAGAATGTGGTTGGCTGGGAGATGGAAGAGTGTTTATGTGTCTGTGTACTATGCACGTATATGGCCAGAAGGTAAGCTACATGTGTGCATATTTGTGCACTAAATGTATGTACCTGTTCGGCTGTGCTGCAAGTCAGTCAGTGGGCCTTCGGAGGAGGGCCTTTGGAGGGAAAAGGGCAGCCTAGGGCAGGGGTAAACACCACTTTCAAACGACCAGGGGGAAGAGAGGGCAGCTTGAGGTAGAGCCTGCCTGACAGCTTTGATGAATGTTAAAAATAAGCTCAGGTATGTCACATAGACGGCATACTCCGGGCCACTTCAAATACCAGCTTCCGCAGGCGTCTGGGGCCGGCAGTCCTCAGGGGGAGGCTGAGATGACCTATATTCTGTTCTTGGCAAAGCTCGCCTCCTCCACGGGGGCTCAGGCCATTATCAACTTGATCTTCCAATCAACCAAATTCCCCGGCACTTGCTTGAAACTGCAGGATGGCAGTCCGTGATGAGTTACCAGTAAAGAAACTGAGTCACATTTCACCTAGGTTAAAGGAACAGTGTGTAACATTTCAGGGGATCTATATTAGCAAAAATGGAATATAATATTCATAACTATGTTTTCATTAGTGTATAATCACCTGAAACTAAGAATCGTGTTTTCGTTCGCTTAGAATGAGCCCTTCACATCTACATAGGGAGCGGGTCCTCTTCACGGAGTCCGCCATGTTGCTTCGCCATGTTTCTACAGTAGCCCAGAACAGACAAACCAAACAAAGTTAACTTTTCGTGCTTGGGCCGGAGTCGATAACGTTACTCGCTCCCGTCGCTGCCGCTCTCTCATGTTGCTCCGCCATGTTTCTACAGTAGCAAACCAAACCCTGGCTCTAGCGTGAACTTCGCATTTTTACGTTACCTGAAGACCACCGTAGTTCTCCCACGCTCTTGTGAAACTTTGGTAACGTGAGCTGCAGAGTGCAAAACCGTGGTGCCACCATCTCACTTCCGCTGCTCCTAAAGTAGTGTTATTATGGTAAGGATGACCTCTGAGCGAAGCGAACAGTGTTACCACGGTTTTGCACTCGGCGGCTCACGTTACCGCAGTCTTGGAAAGAGAGGAGTGAGCGGAGGGGTACTCAGTTGGTTGCAATCTGCAACCAAACCACTAGATGCCACCAAATCTTACACACTGTACCTTTAAGTTAATGAAAATATTGTATTGATCCTAATATTAGAACTAGTCTTATCTTAAAAATGTTTTCATTTGGAGGATTGAGCTCATGTTTTGTTTCCTTTCTTCAGGTTTCTTCCATCTACAAGGACCCCAGCATTGGCAACCTGATTAACATTGTGATTGTAAAGTTAGTCATAATAAATAACGAGCTGGTAAGACTGCTACATTTGTTTTAAATCCCCATACTTAAACACTTACAACAAGTATTACTTATCAATGAAATTATATTATTTTCTCTTTGTATGTTCTCAGGATGGTCCAGTCATTTCATTCAATGCACAGACCACTTTAAAGAACTTCTGCATTTGGCAGCAGAGCCAGAACATCCTGGATGATAACCATCAATCCCATCACGACACCGCCATCCTGATCACCAGGTACAAGAAAAATATCAAGCTCTCAAATTCTTTGCTGCATATAGAATATTCTTTGAGCAGATTTTAGGTCTTTCAAACAACCTTGAACCAAATAACATTGTAATAAGTATAAATTCTTGGAGAATCAGCCTCATCAAAGACATAGATCAAATGGGGTCCAGATGCCTGATGAATTAGAGCTGCAACGAGTAATCGATTAGTTGTCAACTATTAAATTAATCGCCAACTATTTTGATAATCAATTAATAGATTTGAATAATTTTTTAAGAAAAAAAAAAAATTCTCTGATTCCAGCTTCTTAAATGTGAATATTTTCTGGTTTCTTTACTACTTTATGACAGTAAACTGAATATCTTTTGAGTTGTGGACAAAACAAGACATTCGAAGATGTCATCTTTGGCTTTGGGAAACACTGATCAACATTTTTCACCATTTTCTGACATTTTGTAGACCAAACAACTAATTGATTAATCAAGAAAATATTCGATAGATTAATCGACAAAGAAGATAATCATTAGTTGCAGCCCTGTGATGAATGGAACTGCTGTTTAAAAAAGAACCTAAATAAGGAGGAGCCCCTGAAGGTTGGGGAAGTGCTCTTCTTTTGTACAGCGCCATTGACCATGACCCCATTATCTGTGTCTTCACCACAGGCAGGACATCTGCAGAGCAAGGGACAAGTGTGACACCTTAGGTAAGTGGATTTGTTTTTAATGTGCTGATAGTCTTACAACCATTAACTAATATATTCTGTACTTCATGGTGGTATGATCATGATGGATAATTAGGGAGTTTTTCTTGTTTTTAAGGCCTTGCAGAGTTGGGGACGGTGTGTGATCCATACAGGAGTTGCAGCATCAGCGAGGACAACGGACTCAGCACTGCATTCACCATCGCCCATGAACTCGGCCATGTGTAAGCACAGCGTGTTTCCACTGATTGTTTACCTCAAGTACTTTCATCACCCCCTAGGTAGTGAAAGTGTTGCCTTCAATGAGACATTGTTAGAGCTTCAGAAGTTCTTTCTAGGAATCCACACGCATGCCTTACCAGCAGATGGGGATCAAGGAAACTTAGCAGAAATGGACAACACAACAGCAGTACTTTCCTTTTCATTTGTCCTGTATTATCTGATGCTTTGGTGTGTTTCTGATCACATCTTCTGATTTTTGCCTTTCATTTTGAGAGGAAAGAGTCTGTGAATTGCATGCTCAGAATTTAAGTAAAACCTGCCCTTCAGCAAGCATTGTCCAACATCCTGAGTCAGCCAGAGCTAGGGGGGGTGGGGTGGTTAGCCTTCTACAGTGGAGACTGTTACGGACCTTAACAGCCCTCATCATGCTCCTTCTAACCACTAAACAAAAGGTGGGATTGTTCAATTCCACTGTTTATCCGCATCAAGCGGTGACAACATGCTTGACGCCTGCTTAGCCCCAGAGCTCAGTGCTGTGTGGTACCTGTCAGGGCAGTGTGGTGCTGTACCTGTCCACCACTGACCAGGGTCTTATTTGTTCACCCTGCAGGAGCTTGATTGCTTCTCTTATGCTCACTGCGCTCTGATTTCTACATCTACATTTTTCTGCTATGTCTATTGCCCAGTGTTCATATAATTCAATATTGTGCTGCTGGTTTCATTCCAAACTCCCCACAAGCAGGAAATACAAACGCTCCGTATTATTTTCAGCTGTAGCCGTGAATGGGATTCCCAAAGCCAATATCGCAGTGACAGCGGAAATATAGAATCGGTGTTTAGATTTAAAACATGTACGCGAACAAATGAAACACCGAAGCACAAAAAAAGCCACCATTTTTCAATTGGAGGCTTGTCTATGTTGGTTTCTGAACATAAAGTAAAACCTTAAAGTCCCAGTCAGAAGCAATATAGAGGCATTCATCACCATAATACTGGCTTTTGTTGCATTTATCCCAGCCAAACTGTGGTCTTACAGAGCTCTGCATCTGTGTGATATAGACTACAACGTCTTGTCTTGTTAATGTGATATATTTTAAGTAGGGCTGTCAATCGATTAAAATATTTAATCGCGATTAATCACATGATTGTCCATAGTTAATTGTGTTTAATCGCACATTTTATATCTGTTCAAAATGTAGCTTAAAGGGAGATTTGTCAGGTATTTAATACTCTTATCAACATGGGAGTGGGCAAATATGCTGCTTTATGCAAATGTATGTATATATTTATTATTGGAAATCAATTAACAATAAAAAACAATGACAAATATTGTCCAGAAACCCTCACAGGTACTGGATTTAGCATAAACAAATATGATCAAATCATAACATGGCAAACTCAGCGTAAGTTTGGAGCGTTATTTAGCCTCCTTCGCAAGTTGCGTTAATGCGTGAAAGAAATTAGTGCCGTTAAAATAAATTTACGTGACACGTTATTATCGTGTGAACTTTGACAGCCCTAAATGTGATATATTTTATTACACCTGAACATGTGTTTCTGTTTTTCTCTCTGCTAGGTTCAACATGCCTCATGACGACAGTAACAAGTGTAAGGAGGACGGAGCCAAGATTCAGCAACATGTGATGGCTCCCACACTTAACTACAACACAAACCCTTGGATGTGGTCCAAGTGTAGCAGGAAGTACATCACAGAGTTCCTTGAGTATGTCGTATTCTTTTCTTCAGGATTGTTTCCAAACATGCATGGAGATTAGATCACGTAGATAATGTTTTTCTACTGTTTCTGAACAACCAAAACGGCCTGAAATCAAATAGGATATGCAAAGTAGTTAAGTCAAGTAAAATAACATTTAAACTGGTTGTATTATTTAATTCTCTGTCCAAATATCCTTTAAAGATACTGTATTTATAAAAGTCTGTCACAGAGATTTCACAAATATGTTTCCTTAAACACACACAGAGGGCAGAGTATCCATACTGTATGCTGTTTTTTTCACTTTTGGCAGCAACAGCCACATTTTTAAGCTTAAATGCATAATTTCTCAGGGCTGTTGCAGCCTCTAGTCTCTTCTCTTCCAAAGGCTCCTCAAACTACTGAGAAAGACCAGGGAACTCCCACTGTAGGGAAGAGTAAATGGGATAGTATCTGGCAACTATCCAACTATATCCATAGTTCTCCCTGCATCTCCACTCTTGAGATCCCCACCACTTACTACATATAACTGACTGAATATAAACAGAAACCTGTCAAGATACTGAGCAAGCTGTGTGTACAGTAGGAGCTCTATATATGTACAGTGAAAATGACCTCTCCGGCTGTACTGAGTGTGCTTTCTGTCTGTTTGTGTCTCTTTGTTTCTCCCCTTTTTTCTTTAAGTCATTTTATTTTTATTTCTTAATAGCACAGGATATGGTGAGTGCTTGCTCGACGAGCCCGTTTCTAGGCCGTACAGTCTCTCGCAGCAGCTGCCCGGACGGATATACAATGTCAATAAACAGTGTGAATTGATATTTGGGCAGGGGACGCAGGTGTGCCCTTATATGGTGAGTGAAGTCGGTGTGCAAATCTAAACTGTCATGTTGCACGTGTGGGTCTCTGAGGGAAGCCTCTTGTGTTGTGATGATGTGCTGCAGAGGTTCTCAGATGAATCTGAAGCCTTTAATTTAACAAATTGTTGCTGTTGTATTTAACAAAATACTGAGATAAAAGCAAACATTTAATTAAAGCAGCAGTAGGCAAGATTGGAGCAAATATGATTAAAGAAAGTTATCTTTTATAAAAGGGTCACTATATCCTGACAATAGTGCATGTTCCTCTGTGTCCTCCGGTGCTCCTAATGGCATCTGCAAGATTTCACAGACCGCAGGAAAACAACCAATTGGAGCCGAGCTGGAGCCAGCCGTCTCTGAGGAGCTGTCAATCACTCGCGAACTCCAATCAAACGGCCAAACTAGGCAGAGCTGATCAAATATGAATCAGGATTTACTTGGTTGACTATTTCTCTCCTCAAATGTTTTCAGACACATCTCGTAGTGTACTGTTTAGCTGTAAAATGAGAAAGTTTGTGACCCAGCAGCCATGTTGAGATCTGTTGAGGAAATACCAGCAAACTTTCTCATTTTACAGCTCAACAATACACTACAAGATGTTTCTGAAAAAATTTGACATGACAGATAAACATTACAGTGAGCCTGAAAACAGAGCCATGACGAGGTGCAGAAGTCTAGTTATCTCTTGAACACTTGAATCAAAATATGCTGAGAGGTTATTATGGAATTTTTGCCCAATGATGCCAAAAACATTCTGCCTACCCTTGCTTTGATTTATGATTTGATATCTCAGCACCTATTAATTCTGCTAATGACTCCTACTGTTTATCTGTCTTGTTGAACTTTAAATGAATACCGCAGAAATGTCTCGAAAATAGGTGTGACACCCTTAAGCACTGTGAAAAAGTTTTCTTGGCTCATGTTTTTTGGCCAGAGAGCAAAGTCTTGTAAGCACCTGGCTGAGAAGCACCTGGCAAATGAGGCGGCTGATGCAGCAAACTAATTGTATGGAGTCACCTTCTGCCATAATGTTTTATAATCTGTGATAAATTGGATGTCTGCCAACTGGAGTCCATGTATTAACAGTTTTTTTTACAGTGAGGTTAGTAACATGGATTTGTCTAACTTTTTTTGTATAATCTCAGGGTTATAATCTGTGTTTTTGTGCGTGTTTCTCAGACCCAGTGTCGGAGGCTGTGGTGCACCAGTCCAGAGGGCGCCCAGCGCGGCTGCAGGACGCAGCACATGCCGTGGGCAGACGGCACCGACTGCTCTCCTGGAAAGGTAAGTGTCATGTGGGAATGAAGACATTTATTATTTTGATAATAAATACAGTGTCAGCAGCAGCAAGAAGTAAAAAAAATGTAACTGTGATTTATTAACGCAAATGTTTGTGGTGAACATGTAAAGGGAAAAAACGTGTGAAATGTTTCAACACATTTTTATTCAGTACATTATGGTTTAATACGCATATGTTCTGCGTTATGATCTGACAATTCTCCTTGTTTTGATGTTACAATTTTTCCAGTGACACGTGACCATAAAAGGAACCATGTTCACAGGCGTTTTTAATTTAGTTTACAAACACTCCGACTTGCCATTGACACATATGTAAACTGTAGTAACTGAACATGGCTGGCATGTAAGTAGGTGGCGTCAAGTTGTAAATGATGGAGGACTGTCTTACTGTAGCTTTTAATTAGGACTTTCTCACTAACCCCTCGTTTCCTGCCACTAAGACTGAGAGAACATAAAAGCGACATGAAGTCCAAAGATGCATAGACACACACACACACACATGTTGAAACCTTTTCATGTTTACACCAACCTCTCGTCCCATGCCATGCAGCGCACCAGACTAAACACTAAAGCTGGAGTCTGTTTGTCCAACACTGTAAGATTATCCTCCTGTTATGAGCTGAGATATATTTATTGACTGTGTGCGTGACGTTTACTTGTCTTCTGTCCAGCCAGACCCTGCCGTGAAATGTCTTTTTCTGTTCCTATTTTTTTCCATTTGCTTCACTGTATAATTTCTCCCAGATTAGCATCAAAGCACGGGAGAGCAGATAGATGTGTTGCCAGTTCCATGGATAACATTTCATGCGCTCACTCTGTCTGTTCCTATTCTTGCGTTCATCTTTCTTTTCTGTGTCTCTCTCATCGCAGCACTGCAAACACGGCCTGTGTATAGCCAAAGAGAATGACGCCACGCCCGTGGACGGGGCATGGGGAGTTTGGAGCCCTTTCGGTACCTGTTCGCGGACATGCGGCGGGGGCATCAAGATCGCCGTGCGCGAATGCAACCGACCCGTGTGAGCAGTCCATTCTCTTTGTAGTCATGCATGCCTAGTGGACCTTGTCTCCATCTTAGCTGCCAAAGTCAGTGTTCCATAGATCAATCCTCCTTAAGGGGATTCTTTCCATAGCTATTGTTCATCAAGACTCTGATGGCAGATCTTACAGGCCTGTTTCCTGGTAAATAAAGAGATCACTCGAGAATGTTTCCTTTCATCCTAGTTTAATGGACAGATGGAAAAGAATGGGGCATGATGAGAATGAGTTTGAACCTGAAAACAATGCCAATGGCATACTCTAGGTGAACAGTGAGCGCTTGCTTAGTGAAAGACTGAATTTCCCATTCATTCACTGCATTGACGTTTCAGAAAATCCTTATATAAAGAGTTTTTAGCATGGAACCAAGCCAACCAGCAAGAGATGATTCGTTACCATAAAACATTTGATTTGGAGCCAAAAAACATTGCAAAATGGAAAAGAAGGCAAAGGTACAAGACTGCGTACATAATTATTTTGCTTGATGGAGCTACTCATTCCATAAGCCGTTGCGAATGGCGACTCGTCGCCTCTGGAAATTCCTGAAAAACGTTTAAACTAACCGTTATCGATCTAAAATGAAGACATTTTCATGGTAACAGCGAGCTCCACCAATCAGAGACGTCGCTGTTACACTTTGGACTGTGGGGAGTGTCGTACTTCTCCATGACATCGCAAATAAAAATTTTTTTTTCTTAAAACAAGGTTGATATCATATGGGCTTTGTGGCTTCTACAGGGACATATACCATCGTTCACAATCTCGTAGCTCGTGGTAAATCTACCTTGGATGGTTACGACATCATTGCTAATAATCAAATCCCTGATTCAAAATATGAATGTGATTTTCACTTTCGGAACCTCACTGTTGAGCTCTATAGGGTGAAAAGGAGAATGGGCAGATAGATGAGTGTTTGAATCTGTAGGGAAAAGATGCTAAAACATCTACTTAACATGTTTACTAAATTAAATCAATAATTGGTCCATTCGCTTCCTCCGTCTTGCTTCCAGGCCCAGGAACGGAGGAACGTATTGCGTGGGTCGCCGAATGAAGTTTCGTTCCTGTAATTCTGAGCCCTGCTCCAAGCAGAAGAAGGACTTCAGGGAGGAGCAGTGTGCGTCTTTCGATGGCAGGCACTTCAACATCAACGGTCTACCTCCTAATGTTCGCTGGGTGCCCAAGTACAGCGGAAGTGAGAATCCCTTTTTTTCAGTCACCAGCATCCTGCTTGCCCCTTTTGTCATCCCTGTTTTACCTGTGAATAATCGACATAATGTACGTTTGACATTGACATTTATTGGTATTAAGTGTTAATCTCCATCTTGCTTCCTTTGTCAGTCCTGATGAAGGACAGGTGTAAGCTGTTCTGCAGGGTGGCAGGCAGCACGGCCTACTATCAGCTCAGGGACAGGGTCATTGATGGCACGCCGTGCGGACCCGATACCAACGACATCTGTGTCCAGGGCCTGTGCAGGGTGAGGTCCCTAACTCTTACTAACTTGTTCAAATGCATATGCACAGCTGATCTTGTTATAACGGGGACCGTTCTTGAACAGTTACTGCGTGGGGTGGATATAATCCTTTTTAGTTACAGCAAAGCATTTCAATCCAAACCACTGTATTTATTGCCTCAAACCTGTGACAGATAAAGCTTTAGTTTGAAAGCTTTATTACTAACATGCCATATATACATTCCCTGTGTACGCCACACACCGTGTTTTGGTTAGATTGTGGTTCAGTAAGTTGCCTTCCTGGCCTTTGCAAGTGGATTTTTTTATCCATGCTGTGGCACTAAAGCTAAGCTCTTCATCCTTTATGGAAAATCCAAAATGTCTCTTGCTAAAACCAATTACAAGCAGAGCTCATGCCATTTCCAGTGTGCTGTTTTAGAGGAAATTATTTACAGATGGATGTCAGCGATATGGCTATAACTCAATAAGTTATTGAGTAACTATTTTAAGGGTCACTGGGTTTGATTTGCTCTTTTCATGATCAATATTTCATCAAGAAATAAAGAAATTATGGCCAAGTAGTTGGCTATTCATCTGACATGTTAATATTGCAGTGTTAAACTTTTGCCAAGCAACTGGATTTAAAGAGAAAGTTGTCATATAATGTTGTCTGCACATCGTTCTCCTCTTTCTCCCCTTTATCCTCCATCTGTCTCTCGCTTTTCAAACGTCTCTGCTACTTCCCCTCCCTTTTGTCCCTTTCCTACTACTACCATTTATATTACTCCTGGTATTTTCTCATTTTGTATTTTATATGTCCCTCCCTTCTACCTCTTTACTGAGCAGCAAGCGGGCTGTGACCACGTATTGAACTCTAAAGCCAGGAGGGACAAATGTGGCGTGTGCGGAGGTGACAACTCTTCCTGCAAAACTGTGGCAGGCACCTTCAACATCGTCCACTATGGTGAGCTATAGCCTCTTTTATTACGCCATCATTTTCACTTTCAGCAAGTATAAAAGACAGCAGAGAAGAGCGTACTGCTCTAACACACTTTTATATGTGCTTAGTTGTCAGAATAAATACACAGCTCACTTGTTAGCATCGGAACAGACCTCGAGTGTACTAATGATCTAAACACACTACTCTTATTGCTATTTGCAGGCTATAATGAAGTAGTGCGAATACCCAGTGGTGCTACAAATATAGATGTGCGTCAACACAGCTACTCAGGGAAACCGGAGGACGACAACTACCTCGGTAAGACATCCAACATTTTGTTGAAAAGAAACTTCGGTTAATATTTTCATTGTATTTCCCACATTTCCATAAATATTTTCACTACAGTCAATGTGCTGTTGGAAGCCTGCATGTTTTGTCTCTGCCTGCCTGTCTATGTGAATGCTCAGCCTTTAGCGTAAAGTCATGTATTACAAACCCAAGGAGTTGGCACATAGTGTGCATGCTAATACGTTAATGAGCCAGAACTAGGCCTGTGGGTACCATTCCTGCAAGGTCAGTTGGTTTATAAGCGTTTGTATCTCGTGTGTGTGTGTGAGTGCAGGTGTGTGTTTTCTTTGGTTCTGTAAATGTGTGTGTTTTTCTGCACCATATGCCTGTCTGTCTGTCAGGATATGGCTGCTTTGTCAGCGATTAGTGTACATGTCTTGTTGGCACGAGCGTGCTGATACTCGAGCTCAGATAGCCCTCTGGCTACCATTCCATCAAGGTCAACTAAGGTGTGTCTGTAGTGTGTATATGTCAGTGCATGTTACTGTTTTGTTTTATTCTGTGTGTGTGTGTGTGTGTGTGTGTGTGTGTGTGTGTGTGTGTGTGTGTGTGTGTGTGTGTGTGTGTGTGTGTGTGTGTGTGTGTGTGTGTGTTTGATTATATACCACCATGTAAACATGGTTTTTCAGTTGTCACCCTTTATTATGTGTGCATATTTATATGTTTTTGTGTATGGTTACAGTCATTAGGGGCCCAGAGTGGAGACGATTTTGCTGGAATGAGGGCCGCTCTCTCCACGGTCATATTAGTGTAATGTGTGAAATGGCGAGGAAAGTAAAGGCAGGAAATTAGCTCCATAATCGCATTAGGGTGAATGAGTGCAGCAGACTGGCTGTTGAACAGAACAGGATGCCCCTGGATGGGACTTCTCCTGGAACAGAGGATTATTCTACCCCAATAAGACTTTACTGCTGCCTACTGCACGTGCCTTACTGTAAATGAAAAAGTTAGCCACAGTGTTGCTAAGCTGCCCTGTCACACGCAAAAACAACCTTTTGTTTAAGCTTGTTAGTATCATAACGATGATAATTTTCACAAGTCATTTTTTATTTATTTTTTCTACAGTTTTGTGCCAATTAAGCTAAGATAATTTGATTTTAGTTAGAATGCCGCTCAGTCTGTCCCAGTGGCATCAAGCACACTAATGCTTAGTTCACAGTACACAACTTTTGCCCTGATGTTTTTGCTCCCCGACAGTTTTTGGAGCTCCCCGACTAAAGCCCCAGATCAAATCAGCGTTGCACATCGGCGCTCGGGTGTCATGTGTGTGAACTGCTCAAAGACGTGAGCTGAGAGGCTCCCCGACGCTCACCGATGCCTCGCAGACACATTCCAGATATCTAGCATACTAAATATCTGGACCTGTCGGGGACTCCGGCTACAGCCAATGAGAGAGCGAGACACGGGTCGAGGGGAAACCTGGGGGAGGAGGGGTCTCCTGTAACAATAGGAACTTACTGAATGTGTTGGAGCAAAGTTGTTGTTGCACCTCGAGGAATAAATAGTAAAAATGAGTGTGGAAACTGCAGAAACTTGTTTACAGTGCCAAACTTTCATTGGCACTGTAAACAAGTGCCAATGAAAACATCAGCAATGTGTCTCACATATGGTATCACGTCATTTACCGTGTATTTCTCACATGTGTTTTTGTGACAGAACATAGTTTGGAGACCTCATTGGGGATTCCTCCTGTGAAACATTTTGTAGTGTGTGACCTCCTGTCGCCGGTCAGTCTTGTAGTGTGAAAACCACAACGACTTAAAGACTTCCGACTCTGACGACTTTGAAAGTTGTGCAGTGTGAACTTAGCTTAAGTGTTTTCTCTCTTTCTCTTTCTCTCTCTGCAGCCATATCAAATAGCCGTGGAGAGTTCCTGCTTAATGGAGAGTTTGTGGTCAGCATGTTCAAAAGGGAAATCAAAGTAGGAAATGCCGTCATCGAGTACAGTGGCTCTGACCATGTCATCGAGAGGATCAACTGCACTGACCGCATCGAGGAGGAGATCATTGTCCAGGTAAATTGTCCTTATCCTGATGGCTTTGTATGCCATGCAGGAGGTGCATAGCGAGACTGATTTGGAAGCAGTGGCATGAGTAAAACTTTTGCCATTTAAAATATATTTTGAATGCAGGAACTTAAATACGTCCACAGGCTTGACCTCCAAAAGATTTACTTTGGAAGATGTGGACTTTCTACGATGTTTAAAGACTCGTAATCTGTATTCTAATGCATATCACATTGCCTGCATTTTCCCCAGGTGCTGTCTGTGGGGAACCTTTTCAACCCAGACGTCAGGTACTCCTTTAACATCCCCATAGAAGACAAACCTCAGCAGTTCCTATGGGATGCCTATGGGCCCTGGCAGGAGTGCAGCCGCCTGTGCCAAGGTGAGGGGGAGGCACAAGGGGGTTGGCACCGTGAGGTGATGGGGAGCGGTCAGTGATAAATGGTGTGGTGAGAGTAAAGATGAGATGCAGCAGAGAGAGGAGACGTGGGAACCGCTGAGCCAGAGGCATTGGAGAGAGAGGATTGTCTGGATAAACTTGACAGCTTCATGCGAGACATATAGGTTTGGAACAAGCGATTAAAGTTCGACCTCATAGTACGCTGTGTCAGATTACCTTCTTTGAAACGACCCTGGATATGTCGGAGTATGTAGGCGTGCAGAGGCGGATCACAGGTAAACTCGAAAACCTGTTATGTGTTATGACTCAAACACTTTCTTTTTCCACTTTTTGACACTGCCCTGCTTGAACAACCAACGGTAAATACCACAGAGAAACCAATGAGTTCACACAGCAGGATAAACAGCTAACATGTATCGCCATCAGCACCTTTTTTGATTTTTCCGATTTCTACGGCTTCTCTGGAAGTCTGCGGCACACGAAGCTCTCATAGCACCGAGCAGCGAAAACTTGGTAACATGAGGCACTGATAGAGAATCTATTTCCTGCAGCCACATGAGGTTTAAATCTCTCTCAACTGCACAGTTGGTGCACTGTGATTCAGTGCAGGGATGTCAACACAAGAGGGTGAAGGTGAAGCACATTGCTGCTGGTAGTCATTACGATCCTATGATGATCTACAGTATATTGTGAGCAATCTTTTGCATCGACTCGGACGACTATCTGCAGGATCAAACAGAAGCTGAGGTCAGGCAGCGGAAGGTTGAGGATGACTTTATGAAACACTAGATTGCAACTCTATTTGTGCATTTTTGCAGGTTCCTTTGTGTCTGTCTCATCAAAGAACAACATACAAAGGGAGCAAAATAAATTCTTTATTTAAAAGCCCTAAATTTACAACAAATTTTCTTTAACTAAAAAAATACTGTCATGGGTTCAGCATTTCATCGTTTGTTTGGTATATGGTGCTTCAACGGAAACCTTCAAGCACCTTTTATGTGGATATCCAATCAGTGTTGATGGTAAATGTAGTCCATTGAAGTAATAAATTCCTCAGTGCGTGCTATACTGACAGAGAAAGCTGAGTTCTCCTGCTTGCTGGGCTGTGCCGTCAGTGCCTACATTTTCCAGGATGCATTGCGCGAGCTACAGACTCTCAGTGTGAACCAAGACGGCAACAACTTTTCATTATTTTCCACATTGTCAACGCCAGCGCATTACAGCTTCCGTTTTTACCTTTCACAATAAAAGCCCAACTTAAATTCACTCATTCACTTAGCATTTTGTTAAGAGGCAACTCAACAAAACAGATTACAACAGCGTTACGTGTAAAAAATACTCACCCAATGGTCATCTGCTTTCTTGGTTGTCTATAAATTCCAGTTTATCTTCGGGATCCTGAAGAAAGTCTCCAGCACCTCTGTCTGCATAAGGAATAAAACTGCCCACGCTGACATTCATTGACACAGAATTCACAATTTGAGCAAAGGCGCCAGTTGGTGTTTTCTCTCGGCAGCCCAGCGGCTCGAATAAATATGGCTGAATATCCAAGTCAGCCAAAACACTTTAGAATGTATCCTCGTCCGTAACATCCTCTGCACTTGTATTTTGGGTTGCCATTTTCACTGTTGGAAACATAACTATTTTAGGAAGTTCTGTTTTTGAGCGGCATCTAGAGCACAGCGCCCCCTGGCTACCCAGAGAGAAACAAGCCGAAGTAGTTTGTAGTTCTTCTTTGCCTCCAAATACGTCACTGGATGCAGGAAGTAAAACAGATTTTTGCAGCAGGAGAACTCCGCTTTCTCTGTCAGTATCGCACGCACTGAGGAATTTATTGCTTCAATCAACTACATTTACCGTCAACACTGATTTGACATAAAAAGTGTCAAATTTCTCTCAAGAATTATAAGAGAAACTTTTGACTTTTTAAATTGACCTGTTGTTCAAACTTGCGTCATTATGTCTTCACAGGAGAGCGGAAGCGGAAGATCCTCTGCAGCAGAGAGTCAGACAGGGTGGTGGTGTCAGACCAGAGGTGTCACGGTGCAGCTAAACCTGCTGTCATCACCGAGCCCTGTAACACTGAATGTGAACTCAGGTTTGTTTTGCCAGTTCAACCAGACTTTATAGCAGCTATTATGATCAATAATTCTTTCTTCACTTCATCATTTAAACACACTGACGAGGATTTTCCCTCTCACCCTTTGCTGCAGGTGGCATGTGGCTCGTAAGAGTGAGTGCACAGCTCAGTGCGGTCTGGGATATCGTACCCTGGAAATATACTGCGCCAAAATCAGCCGTGCTGACGGTAAACCCCAGAAGGTTGATGACCGCTACTGCAGCGGTCAGCGCAAACCTGACGACAAGGAAGGTTGCCATGGAGATTGTAACCCGGGTGGCTGGGAGTACTCTCCTTGGTCGGAGGTAAGATTGTTAGAAGGAAGCGTGGGCTGTGTGTGTGTGAGCATAATCCAGATGTTTATAACAGGTTGTGTATATGTGTTTACCCGAGCTGATGTTCAAACGTTTGTACTGCAGTGCTCCAAGAGCTGCGGTGGCGGCACCCGCCGTCGAGGGGCAGCGTGTCGGAAGGCAGCCGAGGCTGGCGGCGATGAGAGCAAATGCAGTCAAAGGGACAAGGTGGCCGTCCAACCCTGCAATGAATTCCTCTGTCCACAATGGAAGACTGGCGAATGGTCTGATGTCAGTTCAGCTCTCATTGTATTCTCTTGTCTGTCTTCTCACTGATCACATATAGTAGATTGAGGCGATGATACACTTCATGTTTACGTTAGAACATCGCTTCTTTAATTTCCAATCATATACATACTTAGAAAAAACATCTTGAGAGGAATAATTATGTAATTTGTGAGTTTCTGTTGAGGCATACAGTTACATAAGGCGTGTGCATATACATTTATCTGTGAGGAACACTTCCTGGCGTTTATGAAGCTGAGTTTAGTCAATGTAAAGAGAAACGGTGTAAATACTGTAGTTTTAAGCTATCAGTGATCTGGGTCAAATGTAAAACCCCAGTGTTGATCGTGCATGTCTCAGCTTCGGGAGAGTTACTCCCCTTCCTCCACTACAGTGAGAGTTGGGAAATCGCTGATTGCAGGGTGAGATTGTACTTAACTAATGTACAGTTTACACATTGTGGAGCGAGGAGCTTGCAAAGCTTTGGGCTGCATTCCAGGAATATTTCAGATCTCCCATGTGGTGCTAATAAATACAAACACCTACACTGCTCTGTATACATATGCACTGTACTCGCACATAAACAGACACTCTGGCCCTGTCTTTTGGTCCCTTCCAACCGCTATTTGTTTTATAATCTGCACATCCTGCTTTCCAAAACACCAAGTGATCTTTCTTTCATGAACTGGAATTCCAGCAGGCTCAGCTGCTGGTAACAACCAGTGCTCATATAATGTACTGTATACTTATATATCTGTAAAATGTGAAATATTTTCCTTTCAGTGCCTCGTGACGTGTGGGAAAGGCTATAAGCACCGTCAGACGTGGTGTCAGTTTGGTGAGGACCGTTTAGATGACCGCTTATGTGGCTCATCTAAACCTGAGTCGGTGCAGATGTGCCAGCAGCAGGAGTGTGCCTCTTGGCAGGTCGGACCATGGGGACAGGTGAGTGTTAACAATAGTATGCACTGATTATACATTGTTCAAATTTGTCAAAACGGATCATTTGTTATCGAAAATTCATTTGTGGAGAAAGAAGGTACAGTATGTACCGATGCCAGCCCCATCGCAAGAAAAGACGTAGTGAATGACACGATAATGCTCAAGGCAAAAGCGTGCAATAACAACGCCGTTCTTGCTTTTGGCGTGTCATTTGTACGTCATGTAGTCTGACTGAAATGTACATGCGTCTGCGTAAATATACTACGCTCAGAGTTAGTGACGTAGAATAAAAAAATGAGAAAGACTGCTTATGGCGGGTGGGAGTGGAGGTAGATGGGTCCAACAAAAACAGGACTTTGAACCACGAGACCAGTGTTTGAGTCCGTTGACTTTTTTTTGCAAGTTATGTTGGTGACGTTTGTCACATGTTTTCCCTACTTATGTACGTTGTTTCCGTACGTATTTTACTTAGTTTACGTACTTATATTAAGCCCAATTATGACGTTTTTCTTAAACCTAAGTGAGTTGTTTTGTTGCCTCCTTCTGGTAGACAACTGCACCTTCATGCATGTATGTATGTAATATTCACGACTCAGCGAGGCAAAACGTGACACTGACACGCTATCCTCTGGTGGAAAGGCGGGTCTATTGAACGCTTTGGCTTGATACTGGGTTGACTGATGCGGAGGTACAGCTGATGGACAAATCCAAGGCCATACCTGTTTATTGTGTGATGTCAAATAATCAATCTATATTCCACAACAGTTGAAACAGCATATCACTCTGTTTGGTCTATGCACTGTTAATCTTATTGAGAAATCAGGTGTTCTTTTCTAAGATTGGCCCGTTGACCTCATGAAATATAATAATCTGAATTGCACAAATACTGTATTGTACTGCGCGGTACATCTGTCTTATATCAGAAAATGAATCAGTGTTTTTTATGAGGCTATTCCGGATATTTTGATCCACAGTTCATATATAGGTAATATGGAAGTCTACCCAGTTAATGGGAAGCAGCATAGAGGCTGACGTTTACATTTACTGTTGCTTCTCTGGTGAATTCTCCCCAGATGTAAACCAATAGGGGAGGACACAGATAAGCTAAGCTCATCATTTAGCACTGTCCCCTTTTCTCTCGCCTGTTTAGACACAGAGCACATCCTGCCAAAATAAACATACAAAAGCCACGGATGATGTGGGTAGGCGTGTTCCTCTACAAAAGCATTATATAGGGTTATGCACACAGTACATAGTGTCTGTGTGTGTGCAGGCGCAGTCTCATTTGTGTGTGTGTGCGCACAGGGAACTGAACACCCCAAATATTTGAGCTATTTTTGTGCCCCCCCATCAGAGGATGTGCGCACGTTAAGGTATATTTGAAGTCGTTTAATGAAGCGTTGTCAAATGGTAGTTGAAGGTGCCGCCACACAAGTTTGACCCTGTTTCACTGGAGGCAGTGAGGCAGAAGGGATTGTGGGCTAGTAGCCTCTGACTTGGCTACAGTGGAAAAAAGAACAATGTATATGAGTAAAGGTTCCTCATGTATTTGAGCTTTGAGACTCTTATCTGCCTGAAACTTGGATGTTTTTCAGAGGAGTGGAGGGATAAATAAGCTTTTTTATTTGCTAAGCCTGGTTTACAGTTTCTTTTTATTTGTTTGTGTGTGGGAGTTGCTTTTTTGGCTCCGATGATCTGTCTGTTTTTTGCTTACCTCTTTCTATGTTTTCTCTGTGGCTCGCTGTTGCTAATGTTCCCCCACCACTCCTTTTTTTCCTCCTCTTTGAACCCAGTGCACTACCTCGTGTGGGCCAGGCTACCAGATGCGAGCGGTGAAGTGTGTAGTTGGCTCTTATGGTGCTGTCATGGATGACACTGAATGTAATGCTGCCACCCGACCCACCGACACCCAGGTAAGGAGGCCATTACCTACCTTCTTTTCTCACATCTTTTCTCCCAACATCATTTTGTTACTTCTCTCAACTGCCCACAATCTCTTCATCTCTTCCTCGCTGAGAGAGCAGCGGTCGAGTCTCGAACTGATTCATAATGTGAGGAGAGAAGGACGCATCCACGTTCATGCACGCTGACACTCAAAACACACACAAAAACACACATTTCATTTCCACCTGGTCTCAATAAAGCTAGGTTGTCTGATCTAGTCTAGAGGGAAAGACAGAGGGGGAGGTTATACCGGCCTCACTACTATCCCCACAGAGACACACAACTCTCAGACGGAATGTTTTAGGATAACCTTACAGTGTTATACGCTTATCTTCGTTATGTAAGAGACACTAAGGTCTGGCAGAGGGCATGTTTGTGTCTCTTATAAATATTTGCATATTTTAGATATTGCCCATTAGGGGTGAGAATCACTATAGGCCCCACGACACGATATTTTCACAAGTCACGATACAATCTTATTGCGATTTTAAAACTTTTGCGATGCGCTTTTTCAACTGCAAATTATGAAGTTTGTCAATATCTAATATTTACTTATTAGATATCTGATAATATCTAATAAGATGAATGGTTGTCTGTCTCTATGTGTCAGCACTGTGATAGTCTGGCGACCTGTCCAGGGTGTACCTCGCCTTCGCCCAATGTCAGCTCCAGCCCCCCCGCGACCCTGAATAGGATAAGCGGTTACAGATAATGGATGATGGATGGAAGATACAGTTTTCACTCTGTTCATCTCAGAGTTTTCATTCACATATCTTGAGGTCAGAGGTCAAGGGACCCCTTTGAAAATGGCCATGCTAGTTTTTCCTCACCAAAATTTAGCGTAACTTTGGAGCGTTATTTAGAGTTCTTTCCGACAAGCTAACATGACACGGTTGGTACCAATGGATTCCTAGTTTTTTTCTAGTTTTACATGATACCAGTATCTTTACTCTAGCTTTAAGTCTGAGCCCGCTACAACCTCTGAAAGACAGAATAGCGCCCAATTGTTAAGAGGTTAATAGTTTATATAATAAAAGATCAATAAAAAGTGATGCCACAGTTTTACATATTTTGCAGACTGAGAAAGTTTAAATGTGGAATTGTTTTTGTTGTCTAAATCTGTTGTGCATCTGTTTGTTAAGTGTTCCACACGAACAAAGAGACACAGAAACCCCAAAGAAATCTATTTTGAGCATGAATTAGAGTTTTGTTTGGTCAGCGTGGGGCGTAAACCCGTTTCAGAGGGCTGAGCATGCAGACTCAGTATGAGGCCCCCCTCTAGTCGCAGCGGCTCTTAATTCCGGTGCCTGGGCCGACAGAGCCAGTGACCCTGAAGCAGTCGCCCCACCTCGTTGTGATTCTAACCAGCCAGCCATGAAGTGGGCCACCAGCCGCCAGTCCCACCGGCCACCAAGCAGGGCTTAGAAAGAGAAGGACAGATAGATGGATGGAGGAGAGAGGTGGAGGCAAGAGGTGCTTTGCTTGATGCTTATAAACACTCATATTTCATCAGTTTATACATGTAAAATGTGAGTCTAACAGGAAGTGTGCGTAGAGCTTCTTTAAATGCCGCCATAAGGACTATTTGCTTCCTTTGGGAGGCGCAGTGTGGAATGTGGAGCCTGCTCAGAGCCGATGCAACCTGATTAAGGCCCTCATTCCTAGAGACTGGGGGTCAGAGGGCACCAGAGGGCATGGGGGGGGAAGGTGAGGGACAAGGGGGTGGATTAGGGGTGGAGTTTACAACCACGCCAGCATGGGCATTGGAGCCCTGAATACCACTCCACTATGACCTGTTATGACAGGGATCAGGGCTTTATGCTGAGTGGCTTACTGCCACAATCCATAGTTTCAACTGACGGGGCGGACCCTGTTAATGTTGTTTTGATAAGGTGGGGGGGAGGAGGGTTGATGGGAAACTACTCTCAAATGTAGAGCTGAAGGAATATAGTTTAAGTTGTTGATGACGATCCCATGTCAGAGGAGCTATCCCTGATATTCATGGTATTTTGTGGTCAGGGACAGATGTTGTTACAGTATATTCATTTTGTTAATCACTGCATGAATGGGTGTATGTGTCCTCCCTTCCACAGGACTGTGAACTGGCCCAGTGTCCCAGCAGCCACCCTGTTCCCCCAGGGACTAAAATCCCCTCCAACCAGGGCCACAAAACCCAGTGGCGGTTTGGCTCCTGGACCCAGGTTGGTAGTCCCTCTCACATCTTTAATTCATTTGTCATTTTTTGTTGGTTTCCTGCTTCTTAATCGTTCTCCTCTGCACAACAGTGTAGTGCCAGCTGTGGCAAAGGGACACGTATGCGCTACGTGAGTTGCCGTGACAACCAGGGTGGCGTGGCAGACGAGTCGGCGTGCGCCCACCTGCCAAAACCCGCTGCCAGAGAAGTGTGCTCAGTAGTGGCCTGCGGACAGTGGAAAGTGCTGGAATGGACAGTGGTAAGAAAACCACCCGTCATCATTTATTCAGTCGTATCTGACCCAGTTATACGTTATCTGAAAAATACAATTAAAGATGCTGCACCTACATTTATATTGGGCTGTCCTCAACCAATAAATTCTTAGTCGACTAACACTCATACGATTTTGTCGACTAATCGATTAGTTGATTTAATCGACAGATCTGTAAAACTGATTTTTTTCCACATAGAATCACACAACTACTTTAAATCTTGTGTTTACCAGAAATGTGCTCATAAGTTTCTTGGAAATAAGTCATTCAGCATGAAAACTAAGCAAAAAAAACAACTTATCAACCAAAGAAATCTTAGTTGACTTAGACCAAAACAACCGATTATTCGACTAATCGACTAAGAGGACGTAGCCCTACATTTATATAACCTCGCCCAATGCTGTAGAGGACAGTTTCAAATAAGTGGAAATTTGGAGAAGAGTTTTCCTGTTGAATCATAAAGTATTTTCTGTCAGATCTGCATCTTATTTTATTGACACAGCGCTGTTGATTAGCCGTCAATATATATTATCCAGATGTTTTTCTGCATGCAAGATTTATTTATTTCTGTATACTCTGCATTATTTTTCACCCGCTCTGACAATTAGTGTCTGCACACGCTATGTACATGTTTGTGTGAGAAAAGATGTGGAGACAGGGTGGCAGCTGGAGGGCAAGTGTGTGTCGAGGCCTGGAATAAGGCTAGACAAGGAGAGTGTGTTTGAGAGAGAACTAGAGTGAGGCAAATGTTTCTGGAGCTGCTGGGAGATGCAAGGGGCTGCAGTGAGGGGCTCCAGTCTTGTTTACAGATGTTTCTCATCAGAGTCCTGGTGATACACTACAGCCAGACTGCAGGTCTGCTCACCATACACGCACACACCCACACATGTACCACCAAGCCAAAGACACTCATTGACCCCCCAAAAGGAAATAGTTCATCCCAAGGCTAAAAAAAAAGATGTCAGAGGCCTATCCCAGCCACTCACACACACACACACACTAGATTTACTAACCCGAAGCAAAATAGCCTTCTTTGTCCTGCAGTGACAGAACACTTCAGCATGACAGAGTTTTGTTATTGTTCTCAAGGCCCGTACAGCCCACAGTATGTTATCCAGCAGCTTCATTTAGTATCACATCCCATACATCGACTTACTGTATGTAAAACCTTCTTACGGTATCTAAAATCATGTGAAATCCATAACAGTGTGACAGAGCAGTATAAACCTCTGGACAGTGTAATCCCAGGCGAGGTTTTAGGGCAGACAGCTGTTGCATAAGTGTAATAGATCACCTAATGCAAGACAGAGAGTGGACTCTGCAGGGGAGGAGCTGAGTGAGACACCATTAGTGCTTGGCAGAAGATCTGCCTTGTGTTAAGAGATATGTGTGCCTGGGTCCTTTAAGGAGACACCGCATTGTCTGCTTTTGCTTAATGCCATGCATCTGGAATGAGAGCTGCGTCGGCATCCTCAACACCAAGTCAAGCTTGCTTTCAATTGGTGTTGGACCCTGGAAAGAATGAGCCTTGGGTTTTTAGGGCGCTTTCACAAGTCATTGTTCGTTTGTGTAGTCCGAATCAGAGTGAAATTGATACTTTTGGTTAGTTTTCTATTAAGTCTGGTTCCGTTTCACAATGCACAAATTAAAGAAGACCAAATAAAAAAAAAATTTGCTGAGGGGCGTGTACAAAAGAGCAACTTTATCTTTTTCGTCTCGAGAGCTGCCACTTCTATACAGGGAATTGCAAACTATGATATATTGCTGTTGTTTTTTCTTCACTTTGACTCGGCACTGATCTATTGTGCACAGGAATCCCTTCTCCTCCAGTTTATCTTGAATTATTTTATTAACATCACTACTTTTGTGGACTTTATTTTGCATATTCTGTATGTTCTCTTTAGGCCTGATGTCAAGCAAACCTCAGACTTCTGCAGAAGTCCAAGTCAGTCCTCTCCCACTCATGTTAACCTGCAATTTACCCGTGTCCATCTCAACAAATGCCCGCACAGGCAGCCTGCGTTTTGGTTCTCTTGGAAACGGTCCAAGACCTCTCGCAACTGGTCTCAGAACGGGTAGAAAGTACTATACTGTGTTCAAAACTGCCAAAACGAACCGCACCAGAGTTTGATTAAAACGGACTAAATGTTGACTTGTGAAAGTGCGCTAAGGCCCAGCTGAGGAGTGGAAGGTTTCCACTTTGGTGGCATAAAGATTCCTTCTGTATGTAGTTGACGTAGTTCTGCTGGTCGCCTCTGGTTTTGGCCTTCAGCAGGCCTTAGGGTGGGTTTCCAATCGAGTCGTTGAGCTAGAAATGGGGTCAACACCTCCATATCTGAGGAAACAGGTCACCAAATAGGTAGTCAGTTTGCTGCCTCCCAATGAGAGGATTTAAGTATGTTGGTGTCTTAAGATCTACAGTTGGATGTATGCAGCAGTCACAGTCATTCAGACATTATTCCGGACCATCACAGGGAGCAGGGAGCTGAAGGTGAAGCTCTTAAATTCCCAGTTGAGTGTCACCTGTGGTCACAAACTCTGAGTAGTGTTTCTTTTGTAAGATCTTTCAATATCTGGGAAGGATGAATAAAGAAGGAAGAAAGAGAGAAGGAAAGCGCCCTTTACCTTTATTTTGATGTGAAAGTGTCTATATTGTAGATGCATAGCCACATGTAGCAGTGTATTCTGCCCATAACCTGACCTGCCAGATGGTTTGTTAAACAGAACCATCGGAGAAGCCGTCATTGGAAACTGTTGGGAAACTGTTTGGAAAAGGGCAGGCACTTGAATGAACTAACTGTCAATCAAACTCAGCCAGTCGGACTCGTGAGAAGAACGAAAACATCTTTTCCATCGAGAAAAGCCTTCAGTTTCTTTCTTTGCTCTTCTTTCAATGAAGAAATACTCTCCAGCTCTGATATATAACTGATGCTTAGTGGTGCTGAGCAAAACTCGGAGAAGCGGCTTGTCTCTAAAATGAGAATAGCTGGTCCATCCTAAAGGTCAACCCGCCTTAAGCAAGAAAGCCTGAGCCATTGATGTTGCTAATTTCGGGGCTAACCTCCTTCACTTTAATCTGCAGGTGATAAGCAAGACACGGGGAACTTACTTGACCTGGGAGATGTAGCATTTGTTAACCAACAGCCTAAATTGTAAACACACTGCACTGCGATGTTCACAGCTATAACATTACTGTTAATTTCATACTCGCTGTTAGTTCAACGTTGTCAAACCTCTGTAAAACGTAGGATAAAGATCCATTTTGAGCCATTCATACTGATAGCAAGTCAGTATGAATGGTTAATTTTTTTCCCAGGTCCTTGCCTCACACTTTGTAATAATGACTATTTCTTCTCTATGTTTGTTTGCATCTAGATGTATATGCATTTGTACTCCTGACTGATCTCTTTATCTGCTGTATGTGTGTGTGTGTGTGTGTGTTTTCAGTGCTCAGTAACCTGTGGCCAGGGGAAGACGACACGGCAGGTACAGTGCGTCAACTTCAGTGACCAAGAGGTGAACACTAGTGAGTGTGACCTAGACGATCGTCCTACCACAGAGCAGGACTGTGCTATGTCTCAATGCCCGTCCCGCTCCAGTGAGTCCCGACCTTTCCCGTCCTCACCAAACGCCAGCGGCAGGAACAACCTGCCCCGCAGCCAATCCCACCAATGGCGGACCGGACCCTGGGGCGCGGTAAGGCATCTTACACTCAGCAGCATCGCATCACAGTGGTCAACAAAATCATTTCTCTGGGGCCTGACATCTAAAATGTTGTGCTTAATCTTGTTCAACCAAACCCTCAGCTCAAACAATAGAAGTCCAGAGAAGATTTTTATAAGTTGGAAAATGAGACATGTAGAAATGTAGCTCTCTATTGATTGAACCAATGATGAGTCTACGCAGAATTAAAGGAATAGTTTGATATTTTGGAAAATGCGCTTATCCTCTTGCTGAGCGTTGGATGAGAAGATAGCTACCACTTTGTATAGTAAATATGACACTACTGCCAGTAGCTGGTTTATTTTGGTAACAGATTAAACAAATATGAGATATCACAACAATAACGTTAATTAGAGAGCTTTAGAGGTCCTTGTTGGCAAATTTTGTTACCTTTGGACGGAGCCAGGCTAGCCGTTTCCCCCTGTTCCCAGTCTTTGTGCTAAGCTAAGCTAACCAGCTTCCATACAGACATGAGATTGGTATAGATCTTCACCTAGCTCACAGCAAGAAGGTGAAGCGTAGTTCATTTAAGGGGTCCTGACTACATTTTTCCTCATGATACCAAGTATTCTCTACGTTCCTTGTGTTGCAGGGACTTGGCACTTAAGCACTGATGTATATGGTAAAGTCCAGCAATGTCTAATAACAGATTGTTGACTAGTTATTTACTTCCTAACATGCGTTTTGTAACCTGATGCAGACTTTGACCAAAGCTCATGAAGTGAGGGTCAGTTCCCATGGATCTCTTTCTTTGTGTTGTTCCTCTGTTTTTTTTTTTTTTTTAAACTGTGTTAGTGATAATCTCCATCCAAAAATAACTTTGACCTTTATATAATTCTGGGAAGTGATTGAAGCTATTTCTGGTGGCTCTTCCTGCCTCTGTCCTGAGGATGTGTATTTTAATATAGCAGCCGACGTGGTGAGTCATTTGACGTGGATGTCTTTTGTTTTCTGAATATTTGTAAGAGTGGGGGCTTTGTGTGCACACAATATACACCTCATAGCAGAGGTGTGGACTCATATCAGACTTGAGTCACAAGTTTGATGACTTTAGACTCGACTTGTCAAAATAAAAAAAGAGTTGCAACTTGACTTGGACTTTCACACCAGTGACTTCACTTGGACTTGAAAATACTTGGTTAGACAGCGTCAGAGATGTTGGGTTTATTTATTTTTTGAGAGATCCTTTATTGATTTGTTCGGGAAGAGGATTTAATCGTGGGGGAAAAAACTGAAATGAACAAAGCAAACTTAGTTTCTATCTTTTCTTTTTTATTGCTGAATCCCCGAAGTGTTTTTTTTTTTTTTGTTGAACTCTGGACTCTTTATTTTTGGTGAATATTATTGTGATTTGCATTAAATTATCTTAAACTTAATTCTCCAGATCCACTTTGTTTGAACCGATCTAACAGCATCCAATCAAGTTGCAGAAGAAAATCATGAACAAACATTAAGTCTCTGAGCACCATTTGGCAGTCAGTTACTCCGTTGTTAATATGGCATTATATTTGGTGAAGAGCGCATTATGACTTGTTTGGGACTCGAAACTCAAAGTTTAGGACTTGACTTGTCAGTCTTGACTTGGGACTTACTTGTGGGACTGACTCTGTATTTGAGTACAAAGACTTGAGACTTACTTGTGACTTGCAAAACAATGACTTGGTCCCTCCTCTGCCTCATGGTGCACATTGATTTGTGACGTGTACTGTACTGCATTTAACCGACTGGTGATTTTTTATGTACTCAAAGACACATTGATTTAATACTTTGCAGCTGTTTTTTTACTTTTTAGTGTGTGTCTGTACATCATTATGTCTTAAGGAAATATAAATAATATATAGTATATCCCCCATGGGACTTATTCACACCTACACACTGAGCATCTGCTTGTGAGAAGCATCTCTTTGACAGTGTGCACTCTTCACTCTCTGTAGTGCTCCAGCACATGTGCAGGAGGTTTCCAGCGGCGAGTAGTAGTGTGCCAGGATGAGAACGGCTACCCTGCCAACAGCTGTGAGGATCGCAGCCGGCCCAGTGAGCAGCGATCCTGCGAGTCAGGGCCATGTCCACAGTGGATCTATGGCAACTGGGGAGAGGTAAGACACACACACACACACACACACACATTCACACACACACCACTTTACTGATCAGATTACAGTTTACCATGGCTCCTGAGTCTCAGAGACAGATACTGGTCTAGCTTAGAGAGAAAAGTATAAACTGTGTGATAGACCAGACCGGCATCGCGTCATCGCCAAGGCCACGACCCTTTTAGAGGATAGAAAACAGAAGATCCGATAGATGTCAATGCAATTTGACGTGTTTGGATTGTAATTTTGACAAGTTTGTAAGCATTTATTCTTTGTTAAACAAATGTCTGTTTTATCAACATGTCTAATAATTATTTTTCGACCCTGCCTGAACCTGAGCATTCGCGATACCGTAATAAATTAAGGCTGATCGCCGTAATGCCCCTTCAGTCCACCCCCATCCAACACAGTGGCCGGATATTGCTTATCCAGACATCTATAACGCTACATATTTGATTGAATCACCAGATATCGTTAAGCTTAGTGTTTTCTGTAAATAATCAACCTGTTAATAGCCAACTGTTTGATCTTTAGGCTGAAATTTAGCCTTGTCGAAGACGACAGTCTGATGCTGACTGTACTGCAGCAGCCTCCCACTCAAGCTAGCTAAACTAACTTATCCATCAGTAGTAACTGTCACAACATACTGTGAATATTCACGTATCTTATGTGCCTCAATTCTCAGTGTGAAAGCCTCGGTTAACCCGCTACACAACAGCTTTTCTGCATTTTCCCGTTTCTCTCCCATTTTTTCTCCCATTTCTCCCATTTCACGGCCATGGCGACGATGCAGTGGCAGTCTGGTCTATGCTGACTTGTGTTTGAATAAAGACTTTAACTGATGCAGTTAGTGTAGTGTGGAGGTTTTGAAAATGCATTAGCACTCAGCTAAGGCTCAGGCTCACATTCTCAATGCTTCACACAAGACGGATCTATTTCCATGTGAAAAAATAGCCCCAGTTTTTTTCTCTTTTTTCCCCGTACCTATCTGTAAAACACAACCTCTCCTCCTGCTGTCCTCAGTGCACCAAGCCATGCGGAGGTGGGATAAAGACAAGGCTGGTGGTGTGCCAGCGTCCAAACGGCGAGCGTTTCAACGATCTGAGCTGCGAGATCCATGACAAGCCACCAGATCGTGAGCAGTGCAATACTCAGCCGTGCCCGTCTAGCCCCCACTGGAGCACAGACCCATGGAGCTCGGTACGCTCATAAACTTTGTTTTTTCAACCTCACTTTTTTTTTTTTTTTTTTTTTAAATACCTGTAGTCTTACTCTTTCACAAACAGTCTTAGAGGGGCTCTGACTTTGGTGCTTTTCGCACTGGAGAAATTAAACTTCTCTCCTTTTACTTTTAACCTCCTCCACTTCCTGTTCCCTCTCTGGTGCCTGCGATTGGTTTCCTCAAGACATTTGGAAAGTTAATTTCTGTTGCGCTTACATGGCAAAGATACACTCACTTGCAATACGCCAAAAAAGTACTGTCAAAAAAATACTTCAGTGACAGCTGTGACCACAAGAACATGTCTGTCAGTCCTAGTTACCATAAAACTGTTGTTGAGCCTTGTGTTAGTATTTGAAAAAAATTCAGGATCACTTTGTATCACAATCAAAGTTAGTTTTGTAAAATATTGTTTTTAAAGATAATTTATTAAGATATTTTTGTTCCTTTTTATCTTTTGTATATAGCATTAACTTTTAAAAGTGATATATTTTGTGTCTTAGCTCTTTGTATTCGCACATTTAGCCAATCTTTGTTCATATGCAAATACTGATGAATGTTTTTGTATATCAGGAATATACAGTACGATGCCTTGTTCTTTTATTATCCAAAGAATGGCCCTTAATCTCCAAATATGTGGTGCTACACAATGTAGTAACTTTAAAAGCACCAACTTACATAGGACAGTATTTGGGCTGTGTACTATATATATACATCTTTTGTACTATATACATCTTTTGAAATGGCTATTGTATCAAGAATTCAATTTGTCTCAAGGCACATGTGTTTTTTTTAGAGAAGTTACTAATCTTATTTAGACACTTTATTTTACAGTCTCTGTATTTACCCTCTGCTATGAAACAAACAGTGGTGTTGCCCCAAAACGACATGTTGACTCAAAAGTTCCTGAAACGTCCAGTATCAGTAGTAAACACCAGCAAACAGCAGCTGTACTAGCACTGTAAAATAAAATGTCTCACTGAGTTTGTGGTAATTAGTACTAATAGCCATTGTATTCCAGTTTGGCAGAGGGTTTTGACCCAGATTTTCCTTAGTGTGGCCAAAACAATAGGTTTAAAGCTCTCTGCTCCAAAGGTGCTTGATATGAGTGTATTTATATTGTGTTAGTTAATGTTTTCTTTGTACAGTAAGTACTCGGAGTTGCTAAATATGCTATGCTCAACAATACCTCATTTGGAACAAAACACAACTCAACTAGCCATTAAACTATGGCCCTGTTCACACCTGGCATTAACATGCATCTTGGGTGAGTGGATCACGAGTGGACAGCTCTACGTACGTCTGTTCACGCCTGGCCTTAGAATGCGTCTCCAGTGACCATGTTTGATCCGATCTCACTTCCCCGCTCTATATGCAAATAAACAAGTAGTAAACACATGGATAATACAGCAGACGTCGCAACGTAATTTTACAGGAATGTCAGTAGTAATACCGGTCTGGATACTAAAGTAAAATCAGTACATTTTAATATCAAAATTAGGGCTGTCAATCAATTAAAATATTTGATCGGGATTAATCGCATTTTAATCGCACATTTTTTATCTTTATAAAATGTACCTTAAATGGAGATTTGTCAAGTATTTAATACTCTTATCAACATGAGAGTGGGCAAATATGCTGCTATATGCAGATGTATGTATATATTTAATATTGGAAATCAATTAAAAACACAAAACAATGACAAATATTGTCCAGAAACCATCACAGCTACTGCATTTAGCATAAAAAATATGCTCAAATCATAACATGGCAAACTGCAGCCCAACAGGCAGTGCGCTGACTTGACTATGACTTGCCCCAAACTGCATGTGATTATCATAAAGTGGGCATGTCTGTAAAGGGGAGACTCGTGGGTACCCATAGAACCCATTTACATTCACATATCTTGAGGTCAGAGGTCAAGGGACCCTTTGAAAATGGCCATGACAGTTTTTCTGTCAAGTTTGGAGCGTCATTTAGCCTCTTTCTCCCATTGAGCCCGCTACAACCCCAAGAAGATCGATTGCGTTAATGCGTTAAAGGAATTAGTGGCGTTAAAACGAAATTTAACGTTATTATAAGGTTAGTGTAACAGCGGTCCCCGGGGACCTCTGTGCCGCCAACACCGCCGGCTTTGCCAGGCAACGATGCCCCACAGAGCTTCAGAGAGCCGGGGAAGAGAGAGAGCAGGCGGGCGGGTGTCAGCTCTGTGCAAAGCACCAGAACAAAAACACTGATAGTCTGATAGTCTGTAGATATGTAGCCTATAGATAAGATATATTTTAATAAAATACAGTTGTAACGACGAGCACAGAAGCCGTTTCCATGCCGCGAGGCAGACAAGCGCTCACGTCTGCCTGTCTATTCACACGAGGAGCGCAGTGAGACCCAGCAGATCCAAGCGGGCGTCAGTAGAGTAGTCGGTCCTTAATGTGGCCCAGGACACCTTCGCGTACACACTACTGAAAGAATGTGGCCATATGTGGCCTAGACCACCTCTGAATGTGGTCTGAGTGATCGGATCTCAATGCGTCTCAAGTGCGTTCACACCTATACTTAGAGCTGTCCACTTGTGATCAGATCACTCAGGATGCATGTTAATGCCAGGTCTGAACAGGGCCTATGATAACCTACACTACAGTGGTGCTTTGGCCAAACAAGGGAGATATAAGATATCAAAAAAATATCAAAAATGAACCATCACATTTTTGGTCGGTTAGGTGTTTATTGTGGCACGTTGCTTTTTGATGCTGCCTTTTCTGTACTTTTTTTTATTTCTTTCCATGAGCAGTTAGTGGATTGATCAGATTGATCAGCTAAAGTGTGTCACAGATCTGATGAAATCATGTCTTCGAATGTCCATCAAACAACTCGAGAATGGGCTGTTAAATTGTCGTTACTCTGAACACGTGATACCTGTGACCACAGGCGAAGTGTTTTGTATCCAGAGCTCTCACTCTGAGCCAACCTAATGTGTCTACCTCAGTCTCTGTTATGATTGCCCCCCTGCCGTATCTTTCTCTCCCTTGCACTGGAGGGATTTTGGCTGGCTAAGATTAAGCATGAGTTGTTGCGGCGACCCAGCGCAGTTGATGGTCCTAAACACAGATCCAGGGTGGGTGTCATCGCCCACCTTGTACCATCCCGTTGAGGAGGACAGTGAAAACTGATCCAGAATCTGTGGTTAGGGGCAACTTTTGCCTGCAGCCCACCCAGTTGACTCCTCCTGGTCATAAATGTCTGTTCTGACATCACACCTTATTTTAAGGGCCTGTTAACACAGCAGTGAGTACATTTCCTTTCTTTACCACACATCATTTACTAATGAGAACTATCGCTTGTAATGACTCCCACATGTGTCACATCTACGCTGAATCAGTGAAACTAGAAACTCAGTATTAACACATCCTATTATTCCTCTTTAGTTTCATTTGACTCCACAACGTCTCGGTGCAAACAGCAGTACAGATCAAACACCAGATCAACAGGCTCTTGAAATAAGCATATTGTATGTCTCTTATTCACAAATGGCAGTATTAGTTTGTGTTTCAAGAAGATTTCTGTATATTTATGTAATTACTTGTATTTATTGTTACTTCATTATAATGTTATGTCAATATTTAATTTTTTTTATGGATTTGTTGGATTTCTGTTCATTTCCAGAAAAAGGTTACGATTAAAGTGAAGTAGAGGTACTATCAAAGGCTTTTTTCATTCTTATTTGAACAATATATTTTTGGTAACGCTTTATATTACGGACCGCAACGTACAGTGTTATTTTTCCCAATCCTAATCTAAAGCAATACCAACATTTTTGTCACATGCAGTGAGCAGGTCACTGCAAACTAAGAAAAAGGAAAAAAATAAATTGCAACTCACTGGCAACTTACACGGACTGGTTGTCCAAAAAAGTCAGAAACAGAGATAACTGATGCAAATATCTATGGAGTCATAGGAGTGCCATAATAAAGAAAAAGCAAAAGGAATAAGGAAAAAATAAAGGGATAAAATAGATAAATTACATTATATAAAAATAAATAAATTAAAAAATAATTAAAAAACATTAGTTTATTATAGTTATTTATATGCAAAAAATAAATATATTTTAAAAATACATAAATGAATATATACATAAATGAATGCGAACATAAATGAAAATGCTTATAATTATTCCTTTATGTTTATTTCCTTATATTTCCACATGTATTTATTCTTATTATTTTTTTATATTTCAACATTTTTCTATTTACTTACGTATATTCTTTTATTTATTCCTCATATTTCCACATTTTTCATTTACTTATTTATTCTTTTATGTATTTGTCTCTATATTTCCACATTTTTATTTACTTATTTATTCTTTTATGTATTTGTCTTTATATTTCTACATTTATTTATTTACTTATATATTCTTTTATGTATTCCTCTTTATACTTCCACATTTATTTTCTTATTCTTTAACAGATTTATTCTTTATTATGGCACTCCTTTAACTCCATACCAACCTCTAACAACATTCATACTCGCTGCTTACAACATTGTAGTCCTGCTGCTAAGCCCTATAATGAAGTATTTAACTCACTTACCAGCTCCTGCTTTATGGTAATTACAGTGTGCTTGTGGATAAGGAAGTGTCCTGTATTATTTAGTGTTTTACTTTTGACTTTGGCTAAAAGATTTAAAAAGAGAGGCAGGCAAATAGCTTATGAAGCAGTCCTCCCCGCCAGCCTATTCAACGAGTGTTTTTCCTGAATGAAAACGCACAAATCACTGAGCAATATCCTTGTTATTCTAAGTGGTCAGGGCCTCTGCTGACCTCTTTGAGCGATCGTGCTTTTACCGTCTGTGTCAGGAGTTCAAAGCTCTTTCCATCAAGGTAAATCTTTGTCCAGTGTGTGACAATGCCCCAGTATAACCCCCCCATTTCATTGACTGTGTTCATTCACTCTTAATGCCTCCCCCGGCTTTTTTCTGGGGCGCCCGGTGACGCGTGCTCCGCTATGAAGTCGCCAGCGCCCTTTGCCCCTTTCTGTCAGGCCCCTCAACTCCGGTCTAATGCAAGTTGATGACAGTGTACCAATAATGGGGGCCAGTGACAGTGACTCAAATGAGAAGTGGGGGGGCTGTCAGCAAGACAATGCAGTGGTGTATTGGTGGGTCAGGGGTCACGTTTGATCTGGGGAGGGGCCCCTTCCCGGTTCATCCCATCAGCACAGACAGACTTCTGGGAAACTGCTGTGATCCCGGGGGCGGGGGGGGAACCAACAAAACAGTTGAAAAGGATTCTCAAACACTATGCTGACATTGAAATGTGGTTCCTTTAGGGGGGGTTTCATTTCACATTGTGCTTACCGACACTTTGTTTGTCTGGATTTTTATACCTAAAGTTGTGTGATTTGAAATATTCATTTTGTATCCGCTATTCCATGGATTGTAATCACCCTATGAACTGTTTAGAAGGCAGTTCATGTTCAATGTTTTCTTTCACTTGCCCGGTCGCGCAAGTGGGTCAGACATCTACTTGCCTGAAGTAAATTTTTACTTGCTGCTATACGGATTGTTTTATTCATTAGCCGTTATCAAATAACTAGAGATGTTCCGATACCATTTTTTCCTTCCCGATACCGAACCGATACCAGCTTGATAAGAAAAAACAAGAACCTTGAAACGGAAGCCTTACTGTACATATCCCCGTTTTACTTGTTGGATTTTCCACTGTGAAATATTGCCAAATGGCTGACATCTTCCTCGTTCTGACTACCGTTACCGTTACACTCTCCACTAGCACCGCACTGTTGTTGTTTGCTATCGTCACTTGACAAACTACCTGCAATCAGTTCTTCTTCGCTGCTCTAAAACAGAAGTTGCCAGCGGCAGCCATGATACATCCAGGGCCACAGCACAGTGAAGGCTACTGTTTTGGAGTGGCGAAGAAGAACAAGTTGATTTCTTTCTGGGTTAATAAATTATGGTATCGGATCGGTGCATAGACTGGCGTACTCGCCGATACCAAATTTTGGGCAGTATCGGACGCATTTCCGATACTGGTATCGGTACTGGTATCGGTACCAATACTGGTATCGGTATCGGAACAACTCTACAAATAACAACAAAGACTAAAGTTAATTGTCATGTTTAATCTTTATTTAAGTAAATTAATCTGGAGTTTCACCCACATCCTCTAATGCAGGGGTTCTAAACCAGGGGTCCAGGGACCCCCAGGGGTCCTTGAGGGAGTTCCAGGGGGCCCCCAGAAAAATGGGGAATAGCTTATTTTCACTATTTAATTCACTATAGAAGGGAACCCAATGTGAGTCATCGGAGTGATTATTCTGATCATAGGTTTCACTTCCTCCACGGTATTTGACATCTGTAGTATTCTGGTCTTAATCACATCGAACAACCAAAATCTCTTCAGACGGAGATCCCTGAAGCGAAATCTTATCAAATGGGGGTCCGTGACCTATTGTGTATCAATTTAGGGGTCCTTGACACGACCACTGCTCTAACGCCACCCAACTAAACTCCTGTTTCCAGGATAATTGAAATGCTCGCTTGTGCTTCAGCTCATAAAGTTTGTCTTACCGCCGTTTTACCCGCCGCCATTTTCTCACGGGTGCTCAATCGTTACTGCACAATGAATGGTAACTTTTATATAGCGCTTTTCTACCTTAATCGACAACACATCGACATGTGGACAGCAGGAGCCGGGGATCGAACCACCAAACCCTGTGATTAGTGGACGACCCGCTCAACCTCCTGCCAATAAACCTGATGCAAATAAACTTGTTTATATAGTGCATTTATTGTATGAGGAAGTAGGAAAGTTCAAGTATGTGTGAGCAGTGATTGTTTGTATTAGTGAACTGCTCTGGATGATTACAGACCTCCAGAGAACTTGTGGTCAAAGTTAATGAAACCTGCATGTCCTGATACACATGGTGTTTTAATTTGAGCCATTTGTAGTGATTCTGAGGGCATTTCAGCACATCACAACAGCAGGAAAGCCCTCGTAAAAAAGCATATAAACCTTTTTGAGAAATGACCTGATGTTTGAACAGAACAACAGTCTGGGAGACTGCCTTAGGTTATAAATGCTTTCCTTTAATGACTTGAACCTTTACTGGAAAGTCCCCTCTCCACAGTTCTTGTGTTCATGTCAGTCAATAACATTAAAAATACAATCTCTGTTGTTACAGTCAGTGGTGGTATTTGATATTAGGAGAGCTGTAAGTGACTTATTACATCAACCATGAAGTCTTCTACTCATATGTGTTACGATTCATGATGGATCCCAAGGACATAAAAGCAACACAGTCGTGTCTTTTTTTTATTCAAATTGAATCACAACAATATCCGCACAAGATTCACAGAGTTGATTTGACTCATTTTCTTTATTTCTTGGCAAAAAACAAACTGAATCATCAATTTTCTCATCTTTATTGATTGCCATCACATGTGTGATTCCAATAAATCCAGCTCATTACAAATCAAATTGGGGTTGCCTGCATTTAAAAAAGGGAGAATAAGCATTTCATGAGCTTGGGGGGGGGGGGGGGGGGGGGGGGGGGGGGGGGGGGGGGGGGGGGGGG
>CAKAKR010063953.1:47008-65509 GCA_916700685.1 Adelosebastes latens | reverse complement strand
GTGCTTCCCCCCCCCCCCCCCCCGAATGAGGTGAGAGGTCACAGCATGTTCCCGTCTCGTGCCGTCCCTCGCTGCTCAGGACAGCGCCGCACGCTGCGCCGCATACTCGTTCAACTCTGAGCCTGTCGCTTCCCATCCATCCCCACATGCAACGCCCCCTGTGATTATCCGAGCACAGTCCAACCCTCCTCTACTCCCTCCTCCTGTAACTCTGCTATGTGTGTGTGTGTGTGTGTGTGTGTGTGTGTGTCTGCCTGTCACACCGAGTTAGACTCCCAGTAACTCGCTGAACCCGGAGGTGAAACAAACTGCTGCCGGTGTGATCGGGCACGCTTTGCCATTGGACTAGCTACCCACGTGGAACTGGGTCTCACTTTTGTTTTTCTTTGAATCAAAAAACCTCCACAAAGTCATCGACATTCACCTGTTCAATAAATACTTGCTTACTTACCTTATACTTATCATTCCGATTCTGAAATTAAGTCTAACATTCAACAAATGATGTGCATTATGAATCCAAATCATGCTTTCTGACTTGAATAATGCCAACCAAAAAGTGTGCATTTTTTTTACAGTTGCATTTTAAACACAAAACATACCTTTCTTGATTTCAATTTCACTTGTTTTTTTGTTCCTTTGCCATCTTGCAGTGCTCCGCCTCCTGTGGACGAGGGTTCAAGTCCCGCAAGGTGGGCTGCGTGACCGGGTCGGGCCGCCCCGTCCCGGAGGAAAACTGCCAACATCTGTCCCCCAAACCCGGCAAGCAGAGGCGCTGCAGAGGCGGTCGGTGTCCCAAGTGGAAGACCGGCAGCTGGGGAGAGGTAGGACTCTTTGACCCCGCTATAAAACACTCCTCCACCACTCTCGTTCTCACGCTGCCAGACATTGTAAGCTCTCCCTCTTCCCACTTTAATGCTTACCAGCTTGCTGGCAAGTATGCGCATATGTGTGAAAACATCTGCAGCTAAACCTGACTGTGTTTATGCACCATGCCAGGCCACTAACTAAAGGCAGGGTGCTGCTTTTACACATGGCATGGTGGTTTGCAGCACAGGCCCGGGGCGGCTGCTAACAGGGGTTTTTGAGGTGCTGCAGTGTGACAGCAGGAGGGACGTGCACCCTTCTCCTTGATCTAAGCTTAAATCCAGCCAGTTTTAATCCACCCCTCTCATCTCTATATTTTCTCTCCTTTTATCCTCCCTCTTACTGTTTCTCTTTCCCCCAATGATCACTTTTTCTTTCAAGCCCTCTTTCACTTTTTTCCTCTCCGTCCTCTGCCTCCCCAATGGGAACCACATGTCTTTGAATGCCCTACTAAACATGCCAGACGCACTCTCATCGTGCACCTGGGCTGCCGTCTGACGCCTGTCCGCTCTCTCTCTCCCTCCCTTTACTCTCTCTCTTCTTCTCTCTTGTCTTTTCTCGTGTCCTCTTTTTCTGAATTCACCCCGCTCGCCAAGAGTCCACCACGGACACATCTGTGCACCACACGTCAGAGAGGATGTGCGTTTGCTCTGAACAGCTGTGGAGCGGGACACATGCCAGGAGAAAATGATACTCCACACGAGGCTCCCAAGTACAGCATGTTTACCCATGATGCAGCAGGCTGCCTAATGGTTCAACTGCTGAAACAGCAAGACTGATTATAAAGATAATACACAGAGAATATGAATGGGCATGTAAATATGTCTGTATTTGTATAGATTCATGTAGAAAATCTGCAGCTTGATCATCTGCATATGTTTATCACTTCCTGCAAAAATTATGAGCAGTTATACACATATACAGAGACTCTTTGTGATGCTGTACCCGCCCCCCCTTCACTTCAAAGCTACATAAGTTATCTATTATTATGTATATATTCTGCCATTCATTAGCATTACATTAACATCAGTGCAGGTTGTTCAGAATCATCAGCATCTGTTTGAAAAGAGACACAAGATAGTCACTGTTAATTATCACCTCCAAACGCATGAAAAGTTTTAAACTAAAAAAAATATATAAATGTATGCATTGCTTATATATCATGTGATTGTTTTAGTCATCTGGGTTAATAACAGCTGAACAGAATTGGTAGAAACTAGTGCTGTCAAAGTTAACCCAATAATAACGCGTTAACGCAAATTTGTTTTTAACGCCAGTAATTTATTAAACGCATTAACGCAATCAATATTTCAGAGTTTGTAGTGGTACAGTTATAAAGCTAGAGTGAAGAAGACTGGTATCATATGAAGCTAGAAAACCTGAGGAATTCATTGGTACCAATCATGTCATACTAGCTTGTCGCGAAGGAGGTTAAATAACGCTCCAAACTTACGCTAAATTCCGGCGAGAAAAAACTGTCGAGACCATTTTCAAAGGGGTCCCTTGACCTCTGACCTCAAGAACGGTTTCTGGACAGTATTTGTCATTGTTTTGTGTTGTTAATTGATTTACAATAATAAATATATACATACATTTGCATAAAGCAGCATATTTGCCCACTCCCATGTTGATAAGAGTATTAAATACTTGACAAATCTCCCTTTAAGGTACATTTTGAACAGATAAAAATGTGTAATTAATTTGTGATTAATCACGATTAAATATTTTAATCGATTGACAGCCCTGCTTACAGTATATCATGTGATTGTTTTAATCATCTTAACAGATTCTTTTAGAAAACAAAACAGATTCATCATGCTTCTCACATTATTTGTGTTTTCTGTAGAAATATGTTCTGTATTACAGCAGAAAAGACACTTTAATTAAAAACATAGTTCCACAAAACCATCCACTTTCCAGGCTCCAACTTGAATTTCTTCACATTTCTGTAAACAACAACAGTTAAGTTAATATAAACCAGATCACTTCAATATGAAACTGGAGGCGTTTTTTGCAGTTATTTAATCATTACATATTTCCCCGAATAGTACTCATTAATACGCCAAGCTCTGTGTGTGTGTGTAATGCATCTATATTGTTAAAATAACCGTTGGAATGTCACATAATTTGGTTAGTAAAGAAATAAAAGACAATTATGCATAAATTAGGGATGCACCGATCCGACTTTTTCAATCCCGATACCGATACCGATACCGATACCAGGGCTTTGGGTATCGGCCGATGCCAAGTACCGATCCGATACCAGTGTTTAATTAATAAGCTGCATGCCTCACTGTGTGGAAGAGACTGGGGTCATTCTTTTATGTGTAAGGCAACATCAGGCTTGACATAAACATTGCTTTCCTAATGTTGTAAAACAAAATATGACCAATAAATACATAGATATGAATTTATTTAATTGTTATTTATTATCAAAATAATAAATCGTACACCAGCAACTTGGTAAAAAAATCTTAAAAATTAACAGGAATTATAATTCAAGTGTGAACCTTTTTAATGCAGCTACAAATTGGTCAAAACTTAAACAGGATTTAATAGATCGGCCCCATTGTCATCGATATCCGATCCAGCTATTTGAATCAGTATCGGCCCGATATCCAATCCAGTATCGGTATCGGTGCATCCCTACTATAAACATCTAATCAAAAAATGACGATACAACAGATTAAATATTAGTTGTTTTAGACAGTTATATTCCTTTAAATAAATGCTGTCCTCTATCTTCATACTTGATACAAAATAAAAGAACGATAGCTAGCAAATAAATGGAAATACAATGATGTAATTAAACTCATGAGGCTTAACACCATAGTCACAATATTACAGGAATATAAGTTGATAATTTGATATGCAGTAAAACAATAGAGTTAGATGGAGGTTGAATAAACGTTTTTAAAGTACTTATCCTTCCTGCTTTCAGTGTTCAGCCTCGTGTGGAGACGGCATCCAGCAACGGGAGGTGTTCTGCCAGGTCAGAGACCGACGGAATCCTCAGGAGACCGGCTGTCCTCAGCGGTCCAGACCGGCGTCCAGCCAGAGCTGCAGGGCCTCTGACTGTCCCTCCCGGTACCGGTGGAGAGAAGGAGACTGGCAGACGGTAAGCTGGCCCTTTCAGAGAGGCATGGTGACCTGTGTATTCTGCTGAAACAAGTAGTTTTACCAGAGAGTCTCCACCGGGCAGGATGAATCTGCTCAGTCATGTCTGAAGTATGAGGCTCTGCTGTCAGGAGGCCAGAGGGAGGAGGAGGAGGAGGAGGAGGAGAGAGGAGCTGCTGCATTATGAAAATCAGATGATCTGGCTTTTTCTTTTTTTCAACACAGCCAAAACCTAGTTGTAAAATGGATAAATCCAGTCTTAATTCCTGATTGGTTAATTTGCTTTTTTAGAAGCAGTTGAAGTAAAGTAAATACACACCTGTGAGACATGACTTAAATAACTAAACATTAACAAGCCTTCTACATGCTTTCACTTAAAAGTAAAAGGCCCCCAAGAGAACCTATTTACTCAGTCAGCTTATTTTTACGAGTGATGTGGACTTACATAAACATTGCAACAGTTTTGGTTATTTCTTTGTCTGTATTTTATTTATCTATTTTTTTGGTGGAAAATCTGTGCTTCAGACTGGTTTGAAGTGGGCGGGTGTCAGTTGAAAATAAGGCATGTGGCATACAGCTGTGCACCAGTCATTAGCAATATTTGAATCAAAATGTGATGACAGTTTTGGGGTTGTTTGCTTATATTTCCCGGCCACTGTCAATTAAATATGATCAAACCACGCTCAAACAGTCCTGATGAAGCAGATTAGTTTTTGACTATAAACTCTTAACATGTTTTTCTCCCTCAACTTTTGATTGTTTGCTTATTTAGTCAAGGATATTTTATGTTATTGAGAAATTTATATGAAACCACATTTACAGGGACTACAAGTACAAAGTTCAATTATTTATACAACTGAATATTAGAAGGCACTCAAAGTTAAAGAGTCTTATCCAGTCATACCAAGGCTATATTTAAAGTGTGCAATGTGTAGGATCTGGCGGTATCTAGCAGTGAGGTTGCAGATTGCAGCCAACTGAAACCTCTGCCGTGTGACAAGTGTATAGAAGAACTACGGTGGCCAATGCAAAAATGCAAGTGGCCCTATAGCCAGTTGTTGTGACAGTAGTGTAGGTCATTTGGAGAATAGCAGTGCCAGTTTGTAGAGTGTGTGTGTACAGGGAAAGTGAGTGGTAAAGCAAAAGAAAGAGAGAGCAGGGGCGACGGTAGCGAGTAACATTATCGTCTCCGGCCCAAACATGGATGTATAAAGAGAACTGGTTACAGCGTTGGAGGCAGGCTCCCATTAATTTCTATGAGAGTTGCTCAGTGGCACATGAAGCCAAAGTGGATCGACCGCCAAGTACCCGGATCATCCGGCGATTTTCCGCGTCCATCGGGCCCATAGAGCAGGCGTAGTAGCGTTTCCTTTAACTCCGCCTCCAAGCTCTCGCTCCAGCCTTGGTCTGGGTCTCATTCATATGAACGGAGGAAGGGAAATAACCCTGGATTCAGCTATTAGCGCATTTTACAACTTTTACGACCTAATGATTTAAATAAGAGCTATTGATACTCATACTGGGAAGTTCATTAACCTAAAAAGTAAATTATCCGCTGATTTACAGACGTCTCTTTCCCAATGTAAATCTATGGGAAAAAGTATTTTTGGGCCCAATGGCATCACGTGACAGACACGGAAGTTGTAGTACCGCCGTTTGGCCACTACAAAAATTTGCTTCAAAGCCTAGCGCTCTTCCTGGAGGCTTGGGCCCAAGCAGAAAAAGTTAACAGTGTTTGATTTCATCCGTTCTGGGCTACTGTAGAAACATGGCGGAGCAACATGGCGTACTCCGTGAAAAGGACCAATGTAGATCTAAACGGCTCATTCTAAGGTAACGAAAACACAACGATTCTTATTATCAGGTGATTATACACTAAAGAAAACATAGTTATTAATATTATATTCCATTTCTGCCAATAGATCCCCCTAATGTTACACACTGGTCCTTTAAAAGTACAAAGTTCATTTATTTATATAATTGAATATTAGTACTTCTATCTTCTCTGATCCTAAGAGTCTTGCTGTTTGTTATAGGTTTGCAGTCATACCTAGGCTATATTTAATGGGTACATTCCAGCTGATCAACATTCAGATATGTTCTATAGGCCGGAGGCTCCAGATGCTTGTTGAGAGTTGGGATTATTAGAACAGGCAGCTGCAGCAGGAGTTTCTTCTTCGCTGTGTTCAAGTGATGTTGAATCTGGGTCACTGAGCAGCATGAAATGTCTCCTCTGAAAGGAGAGTCTAATTAATCTGGAGAAGTGTTTGGAGCCTGGGTGTCCCAATTAACAGCTGGAGGTAATTACAACAGTTCACCTGGCGCGTATTAACATGCCTATGTGTTTTATACACTTTATACACTGTGGAGTCAATCTCCACAAATCAAAGATGACGTCTTATACCAACATTTTACTTCTTTTGCACACGTAGCTTCTTTCTACAGGCCTAATACCTAGAATTAAATATTTAAGCTTATAGCTTTGTCTACCTTGGATATTACTAAAACATACTGAAACTCCCCAGTCATGCAGGGTTAGTTTCATTCGTGCATTGTAACGTTACAGCAGCACAGCTCACAATAGCAGTTCCAGGTATTTCAGTTGTTTGACAGTGTTGAACATATTAAGAGTGATGAAGACCAGCTGGAGTCGGCTGCATCAGAGTGTTTCTGACGCAAGTGGAAGCCTCTCTGAGCCCTTGCTAAGATGTTTAATGCTCAACTTACGTCTCTTGCAGATTGAATGTCGTAATAGTTGAGTTACTACATGGACCTTGATGTACTGTAGTAAGACATGCACGGTCCAGGTGGTTCTGTGGCTCTGTACTTGCACTCAAGTACACTTCATCTGAGGACACCACTTTCATAGCAACACCATTAAAAAATACGCTTCATCACTTTCTTGCCAAGGTTTGGATGAGAAGATCTAGTGTCTGTACGTTAAATGTGAAGCTTCAGCCAGGAGACAGTTAGCTTAGCTTAGCTTAACATAAACATTCTAAGAAAAAAAAAAAGTCTGCGTCCAAAATCACATACTATGCACTATATACCCAATATGTTTACTATCATTCAACATACTTTTGTGTGAATAAACAGTAGTATGTATCTTTTCGGTCGCATGTAACCATGGAAACCCGTACCAAACACGTGACCAAACCGACAGTTTGTGAGAAATGTATATTACGCCTAGCAAAATGAAATCTTATACTTACACTTAAATTGAAGCGTTATTGATGTTACAAAGCTGTCCCTCAACGTCTGTTGTGAAGGTTGTCGTCAATATCGCATTGCATTGTGGGATATGGTAAATTCTAAAGGTTGAAGTATACCTCTAAATCCCCCCTGTCTATCCTCTGGTTGGCTTTTCTCCTGATTGTGAAAACAATAGGAAAACAACCCTTTTATGGTGTAACTCTTTGCCTGCATTTTTTTAATTTCTCATGTAGACACATGCAGAGGCGATCACCAGAGAAAACTTGGGTGTCCAAGTCAGGAAGACGGCTGCGCTGCTGTGTTTGGCTGCTTGTTGTTGCCTGTTGCCGCTCCTATTTGTCCTTGCTCTGTTTGCACGCATGATGTGCAAACCACTATTATCTACGATGTTATGCCGATGACACACAGCTTTATCTCCCCCTCAAACCAAACAACCAGTCCAATCTAATCAGTCTCATGAACTGCCTTGAGGACATACTGTACAGTGTTGGATGGCACAAATCTTCCTAGAGCTGAATGAATGAAAGCAAGTATGAAGTTGTCCTATTTGGCCTCTCTGACTCCATTTAAGTGATTACCAACAGTCTTAGCAACTTGTCCGACCCGTTAAACCCCATTTAAAGAAAGAGTGTGTAACATTTTTAGGGATCAATTGGTGGAAATGGAATATAATATTAAGAACTATGTTTTCATTAGTGTATAATCACCTGAAACTAAGAATCGTTGTGTTTTTGTTAGCTTAGAATGAGCCCTTCATATCTACATAGGGAGCGGGTCCTCTTCACTGAGTCCGCCATGTTGCTCCGCCATGTTTCTACGGCAGCCTAGAATGGACAAACCAAATACTGGCTCTGGTAGTCAGTTGGTTGCTATGTGCAACCACACCACTAGATGCCACCAAATCCTACACACTGTCCCTTTAAGTTTGACAAGAAGGTCAATGCAGTGGTAAAATGCATTTTTTTCCAGCTTTGTACTACAGTATTGCCAAAATCAATGGGGTTTCTCTCATTCAAAGATCTTGAGGAAGTAATCCAAGTCTTTTTATTCTCCCTCTTGGACTACTGCAACTCCTTGTATACTCATGGGATTAGTCAGTCGTCAACTGCAACTGGTCCAAAATGCTGCAGCCAGGCTCCTGACAGGTACCCAGAAGAGAGACCACATTACCCCTTTTCTGGCCTCTCTCCACTGGCTGCCAGTATGGTTCAGAATTGATTTTAAGGTTCTCCTGTTTGTCTATAAAGTCCTAAATGGGCTGGCCCTCTCTCTCCTTAATGGCAGACCTCCTAACCCCTTATTCCTCCTCCAGGTACCTCAGGTTGTCTGACTTGAGGCTCCTGGCCCGTCCTGCGATCTAAACTCAAGCTCTTCTGTTGCAGCCCTTAGACGGAGGAACAGCATCCCCTCCCTATCAGATCTGCCCACTCCATTGACTCTTTTAAGTCCAGGCTCAAAACACACTTTTACTCACTAGTGTTTAATCCTCCTGATGTGGCAGATTTTTTTACTTGTGCGTATGTCTGTGTTGTTTATTTGTGCCTATGAGCTGTGTGCATTGATGATTATGTCAGTGTTTTGTTTTTTTCTTTTATGGTCGTGTCTAGAAGGTAACCCCCAAGTTGCAAAACTTTCGTGAGATGGTTGAGGTTAGGCATTGACCTCGAGTGGTTAGGGTTAGGATAGGTCGTCGGGCAGCAAGTCTCGCAAGAGTTTTTGCACGTTTTCACAACTTGGGGGTTACCGTCTAGACACGATCTTCTTTTAATTGTGATTTCAGCAACCTGCTCTGGTCTGTACAGCACTTTGGTCAATGTTTATTGTCTTTTAAATATGCTCTATAAATACATTTGATTGATTGAACCTGCCCAATTTGGGTTGGAAACTTATCTGATGGGTCAATGTTGGTATGAAAGAGTGAACACTATTAGATTATTATAACCTTATGTAGATATCGTCTACTTCCAGCCCTCTCAACCATGTATTCTGCTTTTGTTAGTCACAGATTTATTAGTCTAGAAGCAGCTCTGTTTAGAAAATATACAGTATTTATATTAGGTCTGGTTCAGTTTGTGGTTTAGCTGTGATGCGAGAGACTGGTATGAATGTAAAACATCGAGGTTGTGGATGTCTGCGACTTAGAAAACAACTCATCAATTTGTTAAAAGCATTGACTGTGTTGTGACATTCTTGTCTTTCGGGGGACAGTGTTTAGTCGCTCACTGCTAGTGAATTTCGGCTCTGACCTTTCATCAGACACATTGTTGGCATGGTCTGTAAACTGTTTCAGGAGTTAGAAGTTGTATAATCTCTTTTTGGGACTTGGCCATGTCCTCAGCTCAGGTTCTTCTGCTCAACAACATGGTGCTTTCCTCCCAGCAGCTCTTATCTACTGTTTTGACATCTTTAGTCCCATGTGGTGAAGATACTGCTTCACAAGAAGACACAAATCTCAGACTGTTTGTCCTCGCTCTTCCTTCGCATTGATACCTTTACATGATGATTATTGAGAATCCCGACTTTAAAACCTTATAGTTGCACCTGCAGCTTCCTGTTTGCAGTTGGACAGATGTGCATACATAATTAGGTCCTCTTTAATCAATTAAATTGTCATAATGCTTCTCCTAATACCACTCATACATGATATTTGTAAAAAGGCCGGTGTCTGTCTTGTCTCCACCACAGTGCAGTAAGTCGTGTGGAGCGGGCCACCGACGACGAGCCCTGCAGTGTGTGGACCACAAGCAGCAGGAGGTCCATGAGATGTACTGTGTGAACCAGATCAGACCTCCAGACATAGAGAGCTGTAACACCCACGCCTGTGAATTGATCTGGATCACAGGGGAGTGGACTGAGGTAAGGGCCAAAGAAACAGTGCCATTTAAATGATGTCGTCCCACGTAAGATCTTAATTGTAAAATGTCAGTTTGCTCTGAACAGGCGATAACTTACTCTTCAAAAAAGACCATTCATGTGAATCATGTGTGATGCGGACATGACAGAAATCACCCGTGTTTCCTCCTGTGTGGAATCCTGTTGTTATTTCATGCCGGTGATTTATTCTCTCCTCCAGTGCTCAGCCAGCTGTGGTCAGGGCTACCGCCAGCGTCTGATCTCCTGCAGCGAGGTGCATGTGGAGAATGACAACTATGAGTACGGCCATCAGTCTTTGTCTAACTGCCCCGGGACCCCCCCTGAGAGCTACATGCCTTGTAACTTGGACCCGTGCCCGTCGCCGCTGGAGTGGAGGGCTGGGATCTGGGGACCGGTGAGCGACTCCATGGTTCTAAATGTAGTCCAGTCATTTATCAGTGTGCTGTCAAGGTGGAACATGCATGTTTTTAGTCTTAGTTTCCTAAAATAGAACCATGAGACCAGTAGGCAACTCCAAGGTCCGGGAAAAGTGAAGCCAATGGGCCTTAAACTTGAATTCTTTCTAATAGCCAGCAGGGGGCGACTCCTCTGGTTGCAAAAAGAAGACTGATTGTATAGAAGTCTGTGAGAAAATGACCCTACTTCTCACTTGATTTATTACCTCAGTAAACATTGTAAACATGAGTTTAAGGTCTCAGTCGCTAGTTTAAAGTCTTCTTCAATACAGCATGATGTGCATTTAGTAAATTATGGTCCCATTTAGAGTCAAATAGACCATAAAGCAGGGGATGCTTTAGGGCGTGGCTACCTTGTGATCGTATGTCACTACCGCGGTGTTGTCCGGTCTGGGAGTTGTCCGTTTTTTTTGTCTTACAACTTTAACCCTTTCACAGTGTGTTTTCAGTTCAGCGTTCAGTTGTACGTAGCTCCACCCTCTCGTGTCAAATCTGGTTCAAAAGACCAACATGGCGAAGGCCAAAGACCAACATGGCGAAGGCCAAATACCAACATGGCGAAGGCCAAAATGCCTAACTTGAGGCTTCAAAACGGCCGTCTACAACCCACTGAGTGATGTCATGGTGACTACATCCACTTGTCATATACAGTCTATGGGTTTGACACACCAGCAACTCTTTCGGAAATCAATTCACTTCAATTGAATTGCCTCAATTGCTTGTGGAGCTTAAATAAATTTGTGTGTTGCTTTCACATTGGGTTCAACTTAGATAACATGCAAATTATCACTGGTGACCACTTGCTAACTTGCTTTCCTCTAAGCAGAGTCTAAAATTGAGATCCAATTTTATGTAACCCTGTTCATCTGAATAGGAAGCCCCGTCAACTTCTCATTCGTAACCATTTTGCCTCCAACAAAACTGGCCACATCCAATCAAATCCAATGGTGGCCCCTGCACAACCCCCAAGTCACTACGATGTCAGTGAGCTTTGAATTTTTCCATTTTCTGGTGTGACCAAGCACTTAACAGGGTGAAACTATGTTATGTTGCCTCTCACTGAATTTGGGTTTCTGTTTGGCTTAACAACAGGTGTTATCATGGATACAGCTTAATGTTAAAAAGCTCCCCCACCCACAATACATCATGAGACCCTGCAGGGGGTTTTCAAAAAATCAATTTTCAATGGTTGAAAACACCGTGAAAGGCCAGAGTGAGGAAAAACAAAGCTGTTTTCAAATATATCCCCATTAGTGAACACTGGGTTCAACTGTTTGCTTGCTTTTGTGCATCCTAGAAGTCAGCTATCATCTGTGGCCAAGCTCAGTCAGCCCTGCAGGACCGCAGCCACACACTGAGGTAAGTCCATTAGACACTTATTAAACCTAGAAAAGCACAGCAACCCCCGACTGCAGAAACCAGAGAGTATGTTTGTGTGGTGTCCAGCCGAACTTAGTTTGCCTCATCACACACACCAGAGCTTGCAAACAGCTTTGACAAGTACACGCCGAGACACAACTCAGTAGACATAAATACACACACTCAGACACACACACACACTCCCCCTATCGCTCTCGTCGGGACTCTGTGTGCTGTGTTCTGCCGGATCTCAGTGTGAGTCTCAGTGTGTGAGTCTGTTTGTTTTTTTTCCAGGCGGCCATCTCTGCTCAGCCCTGCCATCTGTTCTCCATGCTGTGGAACGCGGCGCTCCCTCTGGCTGCAGGTGTTTTCGCATGGTGGCAAAAATTGTCAATTGGGGTAAAAAGAAAAAGCACTCAGGACAGAAGTGGTTCAGGATGTGACTCAGGCTGTTTTTTGGGAAAGTTAAGTCACCCAATGAGTCATTTTACAGTTTTGTTTTACAAATCTAGTGTGTGTGTGTGTCAATCATTTTGGTCCAATTTTGTGTTTTTTATGTAGCTAAAGTATATATATGTGCTCATATCTCCATTCAAAAATGTTCAAGGTTTACTCCGAGTCTACCATAATGCAGCTGAAAGTGCTGATATTTGTCTCTTTTCTTGGTGTGTTACACTACATTCGGATATTTTTAGTATCTCCGAGGTGGCAGCTGTAATTAGGGTTCCCATATTAAAGTAAGTGGTGAATTCATCCATTTTACAAGGCAAGGTGGAAGTGGGAGTGATTTTCTTGTTTGGCTGAGTCTGTATTTGAGTTTGTATGCCCTCTCTACATGCCAATTATCCTATTAACACAGCTTGCCACCTGCTAAGGGTAGACACTAAAAGCAACAGAACCGCGTGGGAAAGTTCTCTGCAATGACTCGGCTGACTGAGGGACAAGTTTTTGAAATGAAAATTTAGTTTGGGAACAATTTTCAAGAAGTACTATAATAATACAGAGACTAAATCTGTATAATCTCATATTTCCTTTCCATCCATCCATTCACCCACTGCTAAGAAAAGTAAATGTCCTTCTCCACGACCTCTAGCTCATCCTGGAGTATAATATAATCTCTCTAGTGTGTTCTGCTTCTGGACGTGTCAAGAATACCTCCAAAATGAAAAAGCCAGGACGCATCCTGATCAGTTCCCCAAAACCACCTCAACTGGCTCCTTCCAAATGTTTGAGCTCCTCACCCTCTGCGTTAAGATGACACCCAGCAAAGAAAGCTCATTTCGGCCTGCTTTGTCCGTGATCTCATTAATTTAATCACTAACCGTGACCGTAATGTGCACAGGTGTGGTTTGGAACGCAAGTCAACTGACAGGTTCAGCTTCCTCTTCACCACAATAAGCCGGTAAAACACCTGCGTCCGCCGACACTGCAACAAACCGACCACCTGTTGATTTTACCCTCACTAATGAACACCTTGAGACACTTTTCACCTGGGGAAGCAACTCGTTCCAAAACCGAAGCAGGTGATACGCCGTTGTCCTGCAGAGAACCGTGGCTTCAGAGCTTGAGGTGTCTTCGTGGATACATCCTTGAGATCAGACTCCAATGAGGCCAACAGATCCTGGCCATACGAATCACCAACAGAATCATTACATGGTACAATCTTGCACTATTTATTGCATCTAATAAATGAACATGTTATTAACTGATTTATAATATGAAAAAGTCATGTGACAAATAGTAAGTACGTTTGGAAGTAAGTGTATCAGGTAAGTAAGTAAGCAGGTAAAGGTTAGTACACTGATCAGTAATGAATTGGCTACTGCCATTAACCCTTGTGTCTTTCAACTGTTTGTCTTTTCTTTTAATCTTTACACTATTATGCCGAATTAACACCAGAGCAGCTGCGAAGTGCGGCCTGCGGTGAGCTTCCGTTCGATGTCTATGGAAAGCTGCGGTGGCCGCTCCCGAGCTCAGCAGGCTGCGACTGTTTGATTCGGCGGCGAAGTGTGCCCAAACAACAGTTGGGAAAAGTTTAACTTTTCATGGCGAAGTACAGCCAGAGAGGACCTGCAGCCAATCAGTAAACAGATCCTGTGACTCCTGTGACATGTTGACCTATGTTTCAAAGGATTTCTTCCCACCTGAAACACATGAATATGCCTCCTGGTCGCAGAAAAATGTAATTATTACGGCGAGCCGCACTTCGCCGCTGCTCTGGTTTAAATTCAGCATTAAATTTTGGTATTTTTAGATTGGTTTTATACATGTGAATGGACTGTTTTGTGTTTTGCCTTGAGTTGGCCCTTCAGGGCCAAATAAAGCATTATGAGTGAACCTAAAAAACTATATAGATAAGTATTGTACTATAAAGATGTAAGTAAGTAAACCTACACAGTAGAAGGTAAGTCAGGGGGATAATTGGTTTTCTGAGCTTGTAAATCTGTTAGTACAGTATCTAACATTGTGTGTTACATTTTTGAAACGTAAATTTGTGATTTTGATAAAAAGCTTAACATAACACATCTAATCAGTAGACTAAAGGCAGAACCACTGGGTAGATCTGATGGGGTGGGGTTGACTAAATCTGCATGGGAGAACAACACCTGGGAGTCTGGGAACGTCTCGAGTTTGGATCCAAAGAGCGGAAGAGAGGAATTACACAAACGCGCACGCAGGCACGCACACAGAGTAAGGACAGATGTATGAACAAGGACATATTCATACACAAAAAACACATGCATGCGTGCGTGCACACACACACACACACTTGAGGTCCGCTGTGCCTCCCAGAACTCCCATCTGTTGAACCAGCAGTCCAGGTTGGTCTTAATGAGAAATAATGAGCCTTCACTAAATAACAACAGCTTGGATGGATTTCACCTCCACTTCAGATTTTATTAGAATGGCATGGACACTAGTTCCTTCTCCAAAATACAAAACCCATTTGTTTCAACTGAAAATAACATTTTATTTCCTTTGACTGCCTTTTTCTAAAGGCATGAATGATTTTCTTGAGATTGGCACATTTTGAACATCTTGTTATAACTAATTCATAGGGCAATCAAACATCAAGTTACTGACTGCTGGAGATAGAAAATGTTACTAAGGAATGTGTTTCAGGACATTAACAAAGGTAATTTTCCCACCATCTCCTTAATGAAGATATAAAAAAAAGTATAATCAGATTTATCACTCGGCCTCTCATAGTTATGAGCACAAAGCTGGATTAAAAGAAAGAAGGGAAAGAAACTCCTTCCTTCAAAGTTTGACATTTTTCTCTAATAAATCAGAGCAAGAATGGCATAGCTAGGCCTCTAACAGCTGGCATAGCTGTCAGCAAAAACACTGCGTGTGTGTGTGTGTGTACGTGTGTGTATATGTTTGTGTGGTTGTACAAAAGGCATCAAGTCAGGGAATCCAATTGGCCTTGCACGATTTCAAGCTGGAAGAAAGAGAAGAAAAGGTTGAGTGTTTGGAAAAAAAAAAGTACACAAAAGAAACACAAACACACACACACAAACACACACACAGATGAAAAGGTAGCGAAAGTCAGAAAGAGAAAAAAAAAAAAAAAAAAGAGGCCACAAAAATGCATCAAAGTATGAGGTAGTCACGGGCAGGCAGATGGATTTTGTCAGGCGATGTTTGGATGTCAATCAGGATGAAATGTTACATCGAATAGAAGCTATAGGTGCTGACACACATGCAATGTTACATGAAAGTGGACACATACATGTACTTACACACACATGCTCTCACACACACACACACACACAAATTACAGACCTTGTTGTAGAAGTCCAGCAGCTCCTGGTGGTTAAAATCAACAAAGACATTGTCCTGAACCTAGAGAAAGGGAGAGAGAGAGAGAGCGGTATAAGGTTAGAGAGGCATAAGACTGAGAGAGAGCAAACAACCTAACAAATACGAAAAATAAGTTCAGCGAAGAACAGCAGAGCAGAGGATAAAAAAGCAGCAATAAGAGCACATGCGTAAGAGTAATGACCAGGACTTCTTCTTTCTTGTGCTTTCTATAAAAACCTTCATTAATTATTACTGCTCTCTGGCCAGTACTTACTATCCTCTAAGTCGTATCCATCAGAGTATAAAAATACACTGAAGGCAAAAGGCCCTGTCCACAAACTCACGGTGGGAAAACCCTTCACTCTTTCTCCATTCTGCTTGGCTTTATTTCTAAAAAAAAAAGAGAGACTGGCTGCATCGCACGGTATGTAGCACGATGAACAACATATTGTTTTCAACACTGACGTCATCCCAATGAACACATGCAGTAACTTTGCAAAGCATGCGATGAACGGTAATATAGAAAATTAGGTCCTCCGTGGAACAATATGGAAGCTATTTTACTGCTTGTTCACTTCTTTGTGACTAATGTTAAACACACCCGGTCTAGTTCATCTGATCAAGCAGACTGATTCATTTAGCATGCGAGGGGAAAACACAAGCTAACAAGTTTCTCATGTGGATTTTTGCATCTGACTTTGAGTTAGAAAGAGTAGGGGGAAAAGAAACTAAGTAAATACGGTTAAAAATGTTACACCCATTATTTTAATGTATTTAAGATTTAAAAAGAAAAATGTCATGCAAAGTAAAATGAGGTACTCTTTCTTTCTGTAATTTATTCATCCCTTCTCTTTGTGCGTTCTTTTTCTTCTTTCCTTTAATTTGAGGGCTAAAGAAGTTAAAAACCCCATTTACTGCTGAAATTATACCGTTTTATCATTTGAATGTAGCAAGATATATTTGAACAGAGTGAAAAGAGACGAGAAAATAGTGCCGGTTATAAAGTCAGGAATTAAATACAACTTTTTTTTGCAATAAAATGGAGTCTTGAGTCTTGTGAAGCTGGGATCTGTATTTTTCAATATTTTTAAGTTTGTTACATCTATTTTCATGCTGCGTCAATTCTCGAATAACAATTCCTCGCAAGAAGTCTGTATCATTATGTGCTTACTCTACTCTTAGGTTCACCTGGGAGCCTTTAGCGGTTTCTCTCTCCTTTCTGAAAAGACTGCAGGCTTGACTAACTATCAAGGGAAGCGAGGTTCTGCAGCAGAAAAACCAAAGAAACCGAGGAAATCACCGGACCGCTATCATCATTATCATCACCCCATCACAAACGAAGGCTCGACAATAATCCACAGCGTGGATGGGGCGTAATGGCGAGACACTTTATCACACCCATCATTGAGAAAATAGCTGTAATATTTGAAATGTTTTCTGGGTAACACAGACTGAGAAGGCCAACTAAAAGTGCACTCTGTGTTGTCACGCTGAATGTTTACAACAGCGCCGAAACTGCCGGCACCAACTAGGAGAGCAGGAAGAAGGAATGAACGAAAGACAGACACAAAAAAACAAACAGCAAAGAAAGAAATCTGTGCTGAAAGACACTAAAGCCACATGAGAGTTGCTCCTGTCTGCAGCTCTCCTCCCTGCAGTTTGGTGCTTAGTGACTAAATAGCGCTTTGGGGCTTGAATCAGTGTAACTGGCTGGCTGGTTTGGGTGGGTGGAGGGACTGGGAGGAGGCCATGTGTCACTGCAAATTAATGACAGAGATATTAATTAGAAGCAACGTTAAAAGTCCATAAAGGAGAGCACAGGGGGGAAAATGTTATCTCTCGTCAACACCGCGACACCACAGCACACGGAGAATGTAGGACAGCCCTGAGTTTAGCTGCGGCAGAGGCAGCGGCTCCAAGGACAGCCGGGCTGCACGACAGGTAATAAAACAACTTATTAAAGTGTTGTTGCTTGAATGTAAAGAAGATGCACATCAAAGTAGCTCTACAAGGAGATAAATAATTCCTCAGAGTAAACAAGGATGTTGTTAGGAAATGATTTGATTTGGAATACAAATTGGGCATGCAGTTGAATTAGTTGAATGATGAACACATATCAGTGCTTCCAACAGCACTGATATGAGTCTCAGTTCACACCACTCTATTGATCTCCACTGTGACAAACACTATTATAATGAGGAGAAACCAGCGCTGCATAATCAGTTATCTGGGTTGATGGTCCTTGGTGCGCTCGGGTCACAGTAACAAACACCAGCCGAGTTGGGAAAAGAAATAAACAGCAAACTGAGCCGTCTCTATTATTGTCTGACAGAGGTGAGACAGGGGGCAACCGAAAAATGCAGTCTGAGTGCGGCGTGAAATGTGATGTCGATCAAAACTAAGCAACAATAAAGACAACAAACCAGACTGTAACACTTCCTGTCTGTTACGCAGGGTTTGAGGATGAAAGTGAGTTTGTGCTTATGTGAATGTGAGACTGACGGTTTGTTCTGACAATGAATTTTCAGGTACTGTCGAGTATGTGTGTGTGTGTGTGTGTGTGTGTGTGTGTGTGTGTGTGTGTGTGTGTGTGTGTGTGTGTGTGAAACAGATGGACACACACACCAGGCCCGGCACCGTGCAGCGTATGTGTGTCCAGCTGTTTCGCTCTCTGAGCGAATGAAAGAGCAGCCGAGAAAGCAGACAAACGAGCAACGTTTCCATTCAGAATCGTTGCGTCATTTGATCGCCTCTGTAGAAGTGCGATCGGAGCAAAATTAGGGGCGTAAGAAAATATCGAAAATATCGAGAT